>PITA01004210.1:0-126628 GCA_004023965.1 Spilogale gracilis
ATGTCATGTAAGTGAAAATTTTGACCATTGGAGTGATTACTGAAAAAGTTGGCAAGATTAAGTCTTATTGATGCATCACTATGTTAAATTCCTAAAATTACACCCTTTCCCCCCAGATTTATATAACCATAAATCTGAAAGAATGGTCATAGATCAAAATCCTTTTAATTTTGACCCCCTTAACAGATTATGTTGAAAAATAAACCTCACCATATTGCCCATCAGAAACTCAGTCATTAAAAAATATAATACCTTACTTATTATGTTTAGCCAAAAAAGATTATTTATCCAGGATTGGCAAAAATTTCCTATATTTCCCTTGGTCTATGCTTATGTAAAGATTGCTATTCAGTCATAACACTCATTTCCAGTAAGCCTATGTAAAATTTTTGAAATCTCAACATGCATTTCTGGTCATAAAATCAATGGATCAGAATTGGTAAATAGACTCCAATTCTCTTTCTATGCCTTCTCTCACTATTCTTCCTGATGGCAAGACCTGGTTCCAGCCCCACTAAAAAGGTGCATATAAAATCTATTAAGAGTACCAAGAGTATCTTCAAAATGTCCATATGGGAAGGCAATTCTTACAATGTCAGTAGTTATTGACAGTAACTCCTGGTTTTAGATATTAACTGTTACTAATGATGACTCCTCTAGGTCTTTCTCTCTGTGAGATCATCCTAGGTCTTCAAACACTCTCAATTCAATCTTTATTTATAAACACCATGTTAGGAGGTAAGATAAGAACAGATACCTCATAACATCTTGGAAATAAGTCTTTGTCTCACAGTTTCATGGAATGTGGTATACTGTGTTTAACTTTGTGGTATTTGCAAATTAACTAGCTAACCAATTTTAAACTTAAATGTGTACAAGATTTATTTAAAAAAAAACAAAGTGGATTCCATTTCACATGCACGGTTGGATTTGCTTCCTTGAGTGGGTGAGAAATAGATGATATTAAAGCAGGAGTTCACAGAATTGCATACAACCCATCAATCTATGTGTTCCAGTCCTGTCTATATGATCCACAACATCTGGCGAAACAAAATTTGAGGCAAACTAGTTTTGTGGGACTCTTTTAGTGGATCAAAACCTTTTTTTGTTTGCTTGGTTTTGTGCTTAGGAAGATTTGTATTTTTTTGTATTAAAGTTTTTATTTATTTGACTAATTGTTGTAGGAAAACCTTAGTCATTTTAAAACTAAAGCTCTTTAGCACTGAATTTTTTTTCTCTTGCAAAAAAACACAAGTAATAAATTCTAATTGTTAATTGCCATTTTTAAATAGTAGTTATTGTTTTTAAGTAAGTCATTCTGAAATGTAAGGCTTACTGTGCTATGACACCTGCCTAAGATATGAATATTTTCAAAGTACTCTGTGCTTCTTTAGCGTGTAATTATTGGGTTACCAAAAGTGGCCTACTCCATGTTTGAAGCCTGGCATAGTCTATTGTCTTCCTTAGGTCCTTTACTATTCATTTAACCCTCATTCCTGAGACTTCTGGCATAGAATCATCAGTCCTTCTGAGTGCTTGTCAAAATAAAATAACTACAGGACATTTAGTAAAACAAGCACATATCACTATTGAGTACTATTCATTCTTTTTTTTTTTAAAGATTTTATTTATTTGACAGAGAGAAATACAGTGAGAAAGGGAACACAAGCAGGGGGAGTGAGAGAGGGAGAAGCAGGCTTTCCGCCCAGCAGGGAGCCCGATGTGGGGCTCGATCCCGGCTCTGCAGGATCATGACCTGAGCTGAAGGCAGTCGCTTAACCAACTGAGCCACCCAGGCACCCCATAGTACTCTTCATTCTTTATGTCACATAGAGATAGTTATGTAAATCAGTTTTCAGTAAATATACTTATTGGTTATTTATGATTATGAACTTGGATAAATTTAATTTATAAACATTATTATCACTAAATTTTTGTTTCTTGTATTTAAATCCATTCTGTATCTTGAGAAGATTCAACAGAACATTTTATATACACAGAAGAACGTATATGTGTTCTACCTTGAATAAAATACATTTAAAACACTTTCTTTTCATTCCAAAAAAGCAAAGAGAGTATACATGTATTTGGAAAAATACTACAGACATATTTTGTATATGCATATTCTAATCTCAGCACTGGTCCAAGAAATATAACTTGTATTAAAGACAATTTACTAAAAAGTGGAAGCAGGCTTTATTTATTTAATGGAAATCTGATTTTCTCAAAAAAAAATCTGCTTTCAAGTATGGTTTGCCTTCTCTCTTGTAGTTTCTTCACATAATCATCTGCCAATTTAAGAACTGCATAGAGTGGAATTAATTATGTAAATTTTAACAGCTGATTATAGGGAGACAAAAAACAAGATTATTTTCTAGTAAGATTATAAGATGGAGATTCCTAATTGCTGGACAGCTGTCATCATTAGGATTTATTCAAATAGCTAACTAGCCCAAACCAAGAAGCAGAAACAGCAGCTGCAAACCGATCCACTCACACACACATACACCCACACATGTTTATAATAGATTATTTCTAAATCTTTCTAATATTTTTAATATGATTATAAGTATGTCTAATCATATTTCTCAGACAGCTACACATTAGAATCAACAAATGGAACTTTTACAATAAATTGGTGTATGAAGTCCATCCCAAAACAAACAGAATCAAATTATCTAAAGGTGGGTTTCAGGAATCAATATGATTCAAAGCTTTCCAGATGATTTTAACAAAATGCACTATACATATGTACATATACTATATATATACAGACACACACATTCTACATGAACTTATGTATATAAGAATATATATATTTAATACAGATACAATAAATCAGCAAAACATGCATTATTACCCTTTCAGTCTTGGCCTTTAAGAAACTAGACTTGTCATCAACCTTTTTCTTTCTTCACACATTCCCTCAGTTCTCTCTTCATTTTATTTTAGTATTTAGTATTCAATAAATAACTTATGTTTTACATCAATAATATACCTATAGTTCTCTTTGTGAATCTATGTGAAAAACTTGTTTATTCCTAAAAATTTTTGGTTTTTTGTTTTGTACAATAAAATAATTCAAACATTACTATATATTAAATATCCTTATTACTGATTTGATCCATAGTATTATTACCAACTTACCTGATAGGAAAGATCACTCAGAACCCAAGTTAAAATTCAAATAAAAATTGTTTCACAGTTAAGTAAGGGCTTTTTTACTGTTAAGTTTTTTCAGCAGAATTAAATAATGATCAAAGGTGAAAAGTATCAAAAAATATCTCACTTAAGGAAATTGGAAAATAATTCAAGAATATAAAGGAATAATTAGTCATAAATTCAATATCATTTATATCAAATTATTGTTGCATAGATGACAATATGTTAGAATTTTGCTCTTACAAGATTATTTTGCTTAACATTTTTTCCAGATGTATTTTTTATGTTGTAGTGTCATTGCCCTGTCGTCAAAATTATTCTAGCTCAGAAGGCTGTTTCCTATTTATGTATATGTGTGTATGTGTCTGTGTGTGTACAGTAAATCTTTTTAAATTGATAAAATTTATCTCAGGACAAATATCTTAACACAGTGTTTGATATTTTGGGCTTCCTGACATCAATTGCCATAGTAACCTATTAAAATTAAAAATATAATAAGAGAAGGTAAGAAGAGAAAAGCATTATAAAAACTGGAGGATGACACCATTAGTAGGCAATAATAAATACTTAAGAAAGTTACTGGGCCTAGATAACATGCACTCAGATGATAAGGGCAAAAAATTCTTTTCTAATTTGATTATGTTTTTCCCCCTCCAAAACCAGATGGTGACAGTTACCTAATACCTTAATTTCGGGTAACTTCCTTTAGGGTTTAGAAGCTTTTTTCTCTTTTTATAATAACCAGAAACTAATTTCCACAATGCTATCCTATCACTTCCTATATGGCAAAAAATTTCACATCTTCAGGTAAGCAGACAAGCATTGATAATGAAATCATCCTGTTAGTGAATAGCTATACCAAAATGGGCCTTTTTATTGTGTATTAATTAGCAACAAAAAGGCCTACAACTTAATAGTTTAGATAAGTTGTAACTTTATTTTTTTTACTAATTCTTCAGAGGAAAAAGGGAAGTCCAGGTGGTCAGGCTGCTCTGAACCAGGAAGTAACCCAAGACCATCTGTTCTTTTTTTTTTTTTTTTTAATTTATATGAAAGAAACAGTGAAAGAGAGAAAGAGATGAAGAACAGGGGAAAGGGTGGAGGGAGCCACAGACTCCCCATTAAGCAGGGAGCCCAAGGCGGGGGGACTAGATCACAGGACTCCAGGATCATGACCTGAGCCAAGGGCAGATGCTTAATCCCTTGAGCCACCCAGGCATCCGCTTATGTTATTTTTGTCTAGTTTCTGACATCCTCTAGGAGTATTTCTCCAATTCATTGGAACTGAATTAGTCCATATGAACTATGCTGACAGTTCAGTGTCTGGGGCAGGAACATTAGAATTCTCTTTAAGGGCATAGTCACATGGTCTTACAGAGCTGCAAAGGAGGCTGGATAATGTGATTTCCTGTCTCACTGACTGTATACTCCATTAAAACATGGGAGAATTTTACTATAAAATGGAGAATTAGAGTATGAATACTGAGGGGTATATGTATATATATGTATATGTATATTCATACATATAATAATTTACTAAGAAATGGCTATGGGTCATGCATTGTTGATCCATTTCAGATATTTATACATCTAAACTTTCTCTCCTCAGCTTGCTATTTTCCTTGTTCCTTATCAATGAGAGCACCAGAAATTTTCTCTGTAGCAAGTTCTGAAATTTTTCTGACTTGAAACTAAAATTGAAATTTTTCTGACTTGCAATTTCATGATACACTTTCCTTTCCATATTGAACAAATAAGTTATTTCAGCAATTCTTATTTTACTTACAGTTTTGAGTACTCTCTTTACTTGAGTGGGTTCTGTTCTGCATCCTCACCGTACGTAGTCAATTATCCTTTAGTTCTCATTTCTACTTTGCCATTTCTTGTTTCCTATCCCTTTGTCTTTTTCCCCTCAACTTCACTAATTATAGGTTTTAAACTAGAAAATAGTTCAGTTAGATTACTAGTCACTCTAGACTCAAATAGAAGCATTGTTAGACTAAATACAGTTTTTTTATCACCAAAAGATCTTAGATCATCAGTTTGAAATGCATGTCAATATCCAAATGTAAGTTTTTATGTTACCAAGACAACTTTTGTCCTCAGCATTCATTACAACACTAAAACTCTTCAAGTTCTTTTTTTCCAACTAATAAATGATATGGCCATAGAATTATCTATATGATTTTCTTATTGATAATGATCTTTTGGCAACATTAGTCTTGCTTTTATATTTCCTTTGTCCTTTGTAATCAGATTCAAATTATATGTACTTTCATGGATAACACATTTACTACTCATTACTGTCTTTAACAGTTTATTTATTATTTAATTCCCAGCTTCTCATTAATATCTGGGGTAACTTCTAAAGTTCCCACTATTAATTTTCATACAAATAAAGCAAATATTAATTTATCAGTTACCATGTATCAAGAGAATGTATCCCCAGAATTCATAATCAAGGGGAAAATGGTGCAAAATAAAATATCAGTACAAAGGTTAATATCGTAATATAACAGGCTGTAAATGCACTGCAGAAGAAGAGAACATAACCCTAGATTTCATGTGATGAGATGACACTTTGTTTCTGTGGTCTTCCTCTTTCCCACTCCAAATAAAAGTAGAGCCCTCATATAATCTTAAAGTATCAGACAAACCCCAAGTGAAAGATATTCTACAAAATAGCTGAACAGCACTCCTCAAAACTGTAAAGGGATTAAAAGGAAAGATAGTCTGAGCAGCTGTCACCACCAAGGCAGCACAAGAGTGGCAGGGAAAAGTATTCTAAGAGGAGACTATTCTTAGGTTGATTTTTAAAGAATGAAAGTTACACAGCAGACAAATAGGAAGTTAGGGGAAAGGGTATTTTAGAGCAAGGTAAAACAACTAGCAAAGTTCTAGACATACAGAAGAACACAGCATGCTGTGTTCATGGGATTGAAAATAGTTCTCCATGGCTAAAGTAAATCTGTTTGGGTATAAATGGTAAAATATAATGCTGGAATATTATACTGGGACCGAATGGCACACAGCCTCTGTGTCAGGCTATGAGATTTCAATTATTCCTGAACACCATGGAGAAATTTCACTTGGAAATACCAAAGGACCCACATACAAATATTTCATTTTCTTCTATGAAGAATGCATCCAGTACGTGATTAAAAGCAGGAAGAAGGAATGGGAGGCTATTGATATGATTCAGGAAAAGAAAACATAACCTTAAATTTGGCAGTGGCATAGTATAGTGAGAAGAATGAAAGGTAGACAGATATTTGAAAGAATAAGTAACATTATTTTTTGAGCAATCACTTCTGAAAGTAAATAAGAAAGAGTGATCTCAACCGTTTTTCAGGCTTTACTGACTGGCTTGGGGAAGATGCTATTAATTGAACAAATGGAATAGAGGAAGAACCAAACATTTGGTGAAAATAAGCCAATATTTTGGAATATTTTAGAATGTTCAATGACACCATCAAAATACTGAGGGTTTCGAAGGTACCATACTAATATAGTATGTGACTTCTGGTTCAAATGCATATTAGCTCTGGGATCTCAGATAGTTAATTTGTGCCCCATGCTACATTTTCTTATTTGTAAAATGGAAATGCAATCACGATCCCCGTACTCCAGGATCATGACCTCAGCAGAAGGAGACTTTTAATGACTGAACCACCCAGTCGCCCCTCCTTTGTCTTTTTGACATAATCCATTACTATGTTTGTTTGAGGACTTTATCTCTGTCATTAAAAGATGCTCCCAGGGTCTTGTATATTTCCAGCCCCAGCTCAGAATTAGCTATCCATCCAAATTGTCCTGGTTCCTTTAATCATAGAATGGTATTAGAAATCAAGATCTGAGAGCTACGGATAATTTTTCTCTACTGGAGTGGCATTACTTCTGGACCCTCTCAGTGGACAGAATACAATGTGGATACATTAAACCATGTATATACACGTATCTGTAAAATATCTCTATATGTACCATTGTCAGTGAACTTAGCATGAGTCTCCAACTCTAACCCATCCATTATCACATGGATAATTCTAGCCTCTTCCCCTTGTTTGTCTATAACACTCCAACAGTGAGAAAACCTGACTTCCATCATCCATGATCTATTAATTTTTCAAGATATGTGTACTAACTTCAGAATCTTTAACCTCTGTCTCTGTGGGAAAAACTTTTATCAACAGGAGTACATTGTATGTAGTTTATTTTGCCTTTAGTTTTATAGACTTACTCATTTCTAAAGCTACTGGGGTGAGCATATTTCCCCCACCACTTCACTTCTCCAATAAGTAGTTTTGCATATTTGTAATATAATTAGATTGCTTTTTCACAGTTTCCATTCCATATTGGGATTTCTTGACCTATTAAATGACTTTTTGGTAAAAAAGCTGCATATATTAAAGTTCACTTTGACCTATAAAGCTTTATGAGTTTGAAAACTGCATATAATTAGGTATTCAGCATTAAAATATCCTACATAATATTTGTACCAACCTAAAATATCTACTGTTCTTCACTTGTTCAAGCTCTGAATCTCTGCAACCACAAATCTAACATCTCTATATTTTTGCCTTACCCAGAATGTTATATAAATGGCATATTAGAACATATTGCCCTTCAGACTGTCTTCTTTTACTGAGAAATATACATATAAATTCTCCGTATCTTTATATATCTTGATAACTCATTTTTTAAAGTCAAGAATAGTATTCCATTATATGGATTCATCTCAATCTGTCTATCCATTCACCTGCTAAAAAAACACCTTGCTTATTTCTTTTTTTTATTAAATATTTTATTTATTTATTTGACAGAGAGAAACACAGCCAGAGAGGGAACACAAGCAGGGGGAGTGATAGAGGGAGAAGCAGGCTTCCCGCTGAGCAGGGAGACTGATGTGGGGGCTTGATCCTGGGACTTGATCCTGGGGCTCTGGGATCATGACCTGAGCTGAAGGCAGTCAGTTAACCAACTGAGCCACCCAGGCACCCGGTGTCATGTCAAATCTTAAAACAGAAATGAAATGATAGAATGACCGCATGAAATTTATTTTTTATGGCACCACCTCATTGTGCATCTTTAGAAGATGAAAATAATAGCATTAGCTGAATAATTCTGAAGTTATATTTTCCCCAAAGAAAAGATATATACACTTTCAGTCTGCTTATTATATTCTATGATGTTCAATTCCATCAGTTTGACTAAGGAAATTTCAGTTAAATTTAGGCAATGCTTTGATCTTTATGACAAAAGGAAATTTAAGTAACAAATCCTTTCCCTTGCTTCTTTTGAAAATCTAAACTTGGAGAAATCATAAAGAATAATTGGGAAATTATTTTATTGTAATGTTTACTACTCAAATACTTCTAAGTAAATAAGCATCTTTAATGTATTATTTTGCAGTTTTTTCAAGTATTGAGAAACATAAATCTATTTCCTCATGGAGATCATTGTACATATTCATTTCAAATAATAATATCTTTTAAAATGTTTATCATATAAAGTACCTATACTTTTCATAGAGAATAGGCTTTTTTTCTAGGACTCTATGATTAATATAAATAAATACTGAAATCAGATGACAAACACCTGAGGATTTCATGAACAATCAAAGATAAAATTATGCTGAACTGACTCTGGTCATTGTTATAAAGTACCATTTTCTCAAAGTGTATTAAAGTGCTACTGTGAGTGCTCTATAGAAAGAATTCATGAGTGATTCCAAACATATATATACTAGTCACTAAATATCGATTACCTATATTAATAGTATTAATAATAACAGATAATATGACTTGATGTAAAACCCAGTAGAACAATGTAGAGTGAAGAAACATTTCAATATGAGATATCTCGATGAGAATAAAATGTCTTTCTTCAAAACATCTTGTTAAATTTCTCATAGATGGAAATGATAAGGAAACTGCCTTATAGAGAAATCATTTATGGGCATACAAGAGGTTTAGATAAATAGACATTTCATGGAAGAGGATAATTTCTATTATTATGATTTTGTCAAGAGAATACATATATATTAAATTATATATATAATTAAGAAAATAATACATATTATATATAATATGTATATAGTTTAATTTCTAATTTATAGAGACTAAGAAATTTTAGATATAAAATACAAAGCTGGAGGTGCGTGGGTGGCTCAGTTGGTTAAGCATCTTCTTTCGGCTCAAGTCATGATGCCAGGGTCCTGGGATGGAGTCCCACATCAGGATCTCTGCTCAGAGGGGAGCCTGCTTCTCTCTCTCCCTCTGTCTACCATTCTGTCTACTCATGCATTCTCTCTCTCTCAAATAAATAAATATAATATTTAGAAAAAAACAAAACTGGAAGCAATTTAAGTATCTGAAAAGATCATTTCAGAGGCTGTAATGTAGGAGGCGATATTTGGGGGAACTGTATGTAAAGCACTAAGACTGCAGTACTATGTAGCACATGACCTTACCTTCCATTTTTAATCACACGTGTGGCCATTTTCTACGGCACCCTTGTGAGATAGCATATGCTAGATGGTCAGAAGTTACTTTTATTTGGTAAATGGACCTGCACAGCAAGCAAAGGATAGGATATGTAGACTAATAGTAAGAATTTTTTTTTTCAAAATTCTATTTAAGATTGGGACAGTATAGTCTAGAGCTTAGACATTATATCAAGAACTAATAAATCAGCAAACATGAGCTGATGTGGGCCACTAAATAATCTTAAATAAAGTTAGAAAATCATAGCTGTCTGACTCTTGGCTACTTTGATTATTTTTCTGTGGAAAGTTAAAGCAGAATCCTGTAAGTGAGAGAATGACTGGGAGAAGCTGGTTCCATGAGGCAAGTGTGGAGTGACTGAGTAGAGATAGGTTATTCGATCAAGACTGTCTCTTACTATTCTATTTGGGCCCTCCCCTGGAGAATTACATATGGATTTGTACCTCAAAAATTGGAGGTTTATTTTGGGGAGAGGGGAGTAAAATCTCTATAACAGAAAAGATATGGAAATTTTTGAAAAATTGTTTTATTTTTAAAAACTGATCCAGGCTTTAAAAATCTTTGTAGGTTTCTTGTATTTCATAGCTTTACACATATTTCAATTGAGAATGAGGCATGGCCTTATGAGTGGGGGATTAGGACCTTTGTGAGAATCATCGAGAATCATACATATTGGAGTACTGGCTGTGAGAATGATGACAGTTTCACCTAAGCGCACTTTTTCCATGTCCCTAACTTGTCAAAAGAATGGATTTGTATGTGGAATGGTGTTCTGAGAACAAAGCAAAGAGAATGCTGGTAAGAAATACTGGACATCAAACCATGGCTCTTTGTACATATTCCAATGCAAACATTTTTTCTCAGTTATTTTCATCCCAAAAGTGATAATGAATTCTAAGTAAAAACCCTTTAGGGGTACTAATATGTATAATTTTCACTGGAATATTTTTAATATTCCTTCCATTTTTCAGTGGGTAAAACTTACAGATAGTATTTTATATTCTTTCTTATCGAGTCTGTGCATTATTTAATGAAGTAGTTAAAATATATTTGATCAAATCATGTCATAAATACACTGTAATTACAGTTTATCTTCATCCTCTTTAATCTTATAAATATCATACATTTTCTACCTACTATTAACTAAAAATAGAATTACATGCTAACTGTTGGCCAATTAGTTCTAGTAATATGATATATTTTAGCTTTCATCGAATACATAGGGAAAATTTGATATTGACATAAAGGAAATTTAGTGGAGTTATTTCTAACTTTTCACAAGTGATTAGCACTTATTTCCCCCACTGCAAAATAACATATTTGTATATGTTTAACTAATAATACCACACATTGTATGCTTTATAGGTAACACAGTTTTAGTGAAGCGTTACACCATTACTCATTAAACAAGGACTACTACTAATGTCCTTTTTATAATTTAATATGAATGAATGTATAAATTATATTATATCTTCATCATTTTGATGCTAATCTTCCCTAAAAACTTTAACCATTTCTTTCTAAGTGTTTTCTATAATATACTACTAACATCAGATTTGAAACTAAAGAAAATGAAGTATGTCTGATTTTACTGATTGAGATAAGCTTTGCTAATCAATTTGTATAGCAAACACTTTTCACAAATTGAATGAACAAAAACTGAAATTCCCTGCTGTTAACTAACATATAAAAGTCAATGAAATTGTATCAAAAATATTGTATTGATGGAAGTGTATTGAAATTAACAGTGTGTTCCATTTTTTTCAACTGTTTCTTGGGATACTCAGTCAAAAGTGGTACCTTTACATTCATGAAAAATAGCAGGCATAATCAATAGTTATTTGGCAAGCCCTGGTAAAGTAATTTTATTTTTCAGAAACTAAAACTAAATCACTCTAAGTAACTTGATAAAATATGTTTTGCATCTTAGTTAAGTTCTCTAAAATTTTCAAATCAAAATCTGATCAAATTGTCAACTGATAGATGGGCCAAAATAATTTCTAGCAATGGATTTTCAGGCTATAAATCAAAAGGAATTCAAGTAAGTATGTGAATTGATTTAAGAAAACACTCTGCAAATGAACTCTGGAAAAAGTAGGCATTAAAGGATCATGGAGACAAATGTGACAATAATCTATCAACAAAGGTCAGCAAGTATCAACCAGAACACCAAGCATTCTCTATCCCTCCAGTGCCAAATGACTATGAAACATGACTATTTGGGGCGCCTGGGTGGCTCAGTCGGTTGGGCGACTGCCTTCGGCTCGGGTCATGATCCCGGAGAACCGGGATCGAGCCCCACATCGGGCTCCCTGCTCGGCGGGGGGCCTGCTTCTCCCCCTCTCACTCCGCCTGCTTGTGTTCCCTCTCTGGCTGTGTTTCTCTCTGTCAAATAAATAAAAAAAAAAAAAAAAAAAAAAGAAACATGACTATTTAGTGATTAAACCTAGACCCTTATTCATAAAGGTATATGTTACAGAGCCCATTACAATTTTATATCTTGTTTTGTATGCTGTTCATGCTAGACTGAAGAGATGTCTTGTGACTATTCTAAGACAATCTGCACATTGATTTTCATATAATTGATTTCAATTGAATAATTGAGTTTCAAAAAATAAATTTATAAATCAATAATTTAAAAACCAATTTTTATTGATTTTTTTTACTTTTTTAATAATTTCATATTTGCAAATGTAATAGAGTTCCCATACTCCCCTCATCTGTTTCTTTGTAATGTTAACATCATACATTACTATAGCACATTTGTCACAACTGAGAAACCAACATCTGTAAGGTACTGCCAACTGAAGTCAGGCTTTATTTGGATTAAACCATTTTTCCAGTAATGTTCTTTTACTTTTCCAGAATCCCACACTTCCTGTAAATACATCACTTCTCCTTATCCTCTTCTGATTTATCATAGATTTTTGTTGTTGTTGTTGTTGTTGTTTTGGGTGCACAATGGTGATTTATTAAACAGTGGGACAGGGCCCCTAGGCAGAAAGAGCTGCGGTGCCGGGGTTGTGAGGGATGGCTGATCATATACTATGGAGTTGGGGGAGGTAAGGAAAAAAGGAGGTTTCAAAAGAATTTTTATATGTTAAAGAGAACGTGTAAAATTCCAGAGGTCTTGCCATTGTCAAGTTAAGGTTGTTTTTCCCCTCTATCAAGGCATGAACATTAACACAGTTGGGAGATTCCTAGAAGAACCTTACACTTGTCCCAACCAGAAGTAGGGGGAGGTTGCCAAGACTCTGCCTGTGCGTTGTCTTCAGCTTGCCTTCTGTTCCCGTATCATTTCTACGCTGAACAATTTGACCCTTAAATCTTTAAGGTTGTTGAAGGTGGTTTATCATAGTTTTTGTCTTCCTTTTTTTTTTTAATCTTCTTTTTTTAAAAAATAATCTTGACAGTTTTGAGCAGTACTAGTCAGAGGAATACATCTAAATTTGAGTTTGTCTGCTGCATATCTCATGATCAGCCTGGAGTTATATGCTTGGAGAAAGAATTCCATAACAATGAAGCTCCCTCCCATCACATCATATCAGGGGTACCTGATACCCTCAAGACTTATCACTAGTGACATTTAACTTGAGCATTGGTTAAGGGAGTTTTTGTCAGATTTTTCTCTTTCTCTGTAAAGTTATTGTTTTTTTCCCCTTTCTTCCTCTAAAACCCATTTGTAAGTCCAGCTCAGGCATGGGGCCAATAAAAAGATAAATTCTTCCTATGAGGGGAGGTAGATTATCAACATATATTGTTTGGAATGTTTTGTAAAGAAGGGTTTGCTCCTTCTACTCCATTTATTTACTGAAATCTGAATACATTTTAATATTCTTCAATTGTATTTATACTCACTCAGGGCCAACTTCACGGATGTGTGGCCTATGTAGGCATGAAGGGCCTCATGCTCAAAAAGGCCTGACCTTAATTTAATGTTCTGATGTTAAACTGTCTAGAAATTCCTAACTTTTAAACAATATGCCCCTTCCCTGGTTTTTGTTTTGTTTTGCTTTGCTCTGGGCTTCACAAATTACATAGCCGACCCTGATACCACAAAAGGAAACCCACTTCTATCATTTGTAATGCTCATTAGCAAAACCCCAAGTACTGATAAGACATTAAACATAAAGAGACAGAACTTGGAGCAGCCCTCCTCGTAGTAATTTTAATCAATACCTTATTGAAATCAGTTCCTGGAGTTCAGTTCTTGATAATAGCAGCTGGTTTATTTCAGATAAGTCTGAACCAAGCAGAAAACACAATACAGACTACCACTATTTAGACCAACATAGTTTAAATTAAAACATGGACTTTCAAATTCTAATTTTTTTAAAAAAATATTTTATTTATTTATTTGACAGAGAGAAATACAGCCAGAGAGAGAACACAAGCAGGGGGAGTGAGAAAGGGAGAAGCAGGCTTCCTGCCGAGCAGAGAGCCCGATGTGGGGCTCGATCCCGGGTGTCCAGGATCATGACCTGAGCCGAAGGCAGTCACTTAACCAACTGAGCCACCCAGGCACCCCAATCCTAGTTTTTTGAAATATAATCCAATGCAATAATTTAAGTAGGTCTTTTTGTTTAGGTCTGAATCCTCTGTGGTAGTAATTAATACAAAATTAGTATTTATCATTTCCAATTTCCTTTTTAGTTCTTCTCTAAGATACTAGTATCAAGGTAATCCATATGAGTCTTGTGGCATGACTTTGTTGTGGTGGTGGGTGTAGGATTCTCAGTATCATTTGGCAATATGGTGGAGGAAAAATGTCTCTCATTCACTAGGATGTTCTCTATTAGGCTTCTTACCTCAGGAAGCCTCCTTATTTCCACTGAGGTTACCTATAGCCCCTGTGGATTCTGTGCCACACCCTCTGTTTGTATTGGACCCCTCCTCCTTGCAATGCCAGCTTATTGTTTCTCAGGTTAGCTGCTTTCTGGTCAACTCTGAGTAGGAGTAAGGAATTGCAGGAAGTCCTGAAGCTGTCCAGGCTTCCTAAGAAGACAGAGGGGCCCCAGAAGCATGGTTACCTTGCCTAACCAATGTGTACCTCTGTGCTGTCAGTTGTTTCGGCACCAGAGGTCTAAAATGAGAGTGTGATAGGGCGTGGAGGGCAGAAACCCTAAATTATTCTTAGCATTGTCCTCACTTATCTACAACATTGACCACTTCCTTCTCTCCTTTTTCTTTCTTTTTCACACTCTTAAAATATCAGAACATTGTCTCCTTGGCTGACCTTAGTCTTCTAACTTGATCCTTACTGGCATGAGAGGAAATTCTATGATCTGAGTCTTCCAGATTCAGCTCTTGTTGTGTTACTTGGAATCTGGAAGAATTTAGCAAACTTCTGTTTACCCAAACCCTGAATTACAAGTTTTCCAGATTTTAAGGGTTGAAAGCCCACTCTTTCCTTTCCTGGGGTAATCTTCTCCCTGAGTATGTAGGATTGTCTTAAAATTAGAGTTTATGAGTTTAATTTTTTTACATATTATCTTCCCACCTATTATATCAATGAAAACCTGTATGTATCAGTATTTGGTAAACTTAAGTGTAATAGACTGTATCATCATATGTTTACAATTATATTTTCCTAATAACCTGGAACTAAGATAAAAATGAGAATGCTTGGGGTGTCTGGGTAGTTCAGTGGGTTAAGCTTCTGCCTTCGGCTCAGGTCATTATCTCAGGGTCCTGGGATCGAGGCCCACATTGGGCTCTCTGCTCAACAGGGAGCGAGGCTGCTTCCTCTTCTCTCTCTGCCTATTTGTGATCTCTCTTTCTCTGTCAAATGAATAAATAAAATCTTTAAAGAAGATGAGAATTCTTGAATCTTTAGAGTTCCTTATCAAAATGCAGTGCCATGGGGAAAGCTGTCCCCTTCTGCCAATGCATTGACCCCTTTCTCTTTTCACTCATAATAGGATCACCCACCACAGGGCCTTGCCCACTATTTCACCCTGCATGTACAGGCTCAGTCTATATCTTCTAAGTAAAACTTGCCTCCTATAGACTTCTTGCTCTTGGAGATGAGACACATTTGAAGAAGGCCAGGGTAGGGTCTGCTAAAATATCAGTGAGGGTCTTATCTTTGTCTAGGGAAATATTTATGAAAGTCAATCTTATATAATGAAAATAACGTATAGTCACTATCCCTATAACTTCCAGTGTTAAGCGGTGTTAATAATTTGAAATATATTCTCCTAGTTTATATATAAATATACACGTATACATATAAGTAAATGCATACACACATTTAATATATGCATACACATAGAGTTAGATTGATAGGGCACATTTTATGTAATATAAAATCTTCTTCTCTTATAAAGAAGATACCATAACATAGTACTTCAGTATACTAATAGTTTTTTATATTACTGTGGTGTAGTATTTTATAGTATATAGTATATAGTACTGTAGTGTATAACACTCATTTAACAGAATGTCATAAGCATCTCCTTGTCATTCATTACTGAGCCTTTAAAAGAGATTTCTTAGTAGCTTCAAAATACTTAATTTTATTGAGGTATATAATTTATTATGTGAATTTTTGATTGGTGGCATTTAGGCCATTCCAATTTTTAAAAGTATTATAACCAGCTATCTTAGTAGTTCATTATAATAGAAAGAATCATGTGGTACCAAATTATATGATCCTCTATAATATGTATATACTGAAGCTTATATTAATCAGAATTATATTATAATTAAATTTACCACTAGGGCATATGTATCCATTTCACTCACTCTTTGCCAATTAGAAAAATAAATTTTGTTATATAATTAAAATTTGTTTTTATTTGATGAATACTAAGGTTAAATACACTTTCAAATGTTGATTGAACATATGCATATGTCTGTTCATATCCTGCCTGTTCATTGAACTGGTATCTTAAAAATTTTTTTAAAGATTTTATTTATTTGTTTGATAGAGAGAAACACAGCTAGAGAGGGAACACAAGAGGGGGAGTTAAAGAGGGAGAAGCAGGCTTCCCACTCAGCAGGGAGCCCAATTAAGGGCTCGATCCCTCCTGGGACTCCAGGATCATAACCTGAGCCGAAGGCAGACACCTCACAACTGGGCCCTCTAGGTGCCCTTGGTATCTTAAATCTTACAAAAAATTTTATTTTTAAGGCTTGGGGATTATTAAGTGATTGTTTTATCAAAGCAACCATCATTTCAATAGTGTGAACACCAACTCTGATCATAAGCACTTAAAATTTCTGATAGTATTTAGGATGAGAAAGAGCCTTATTTAATCTTATTTAAAATATAAGTTGTAAACAGTACTTAAAAAAATAATAGCATACATACTTAACTTTTAATCAGGGTAATTACTTGTTGTAGCTGCAAATTCTTTTTTTTAGTTTACTCTTTCTTTGGGATTAAACTATGAAATGATTTATATTCCCTTGAGGAGCTCCTGATTTAACCACAGAATCCTGTCCTCACTATGGTGACATCTTACAACTGTCGCTAGTACTGCACCTAAATAACAACTGATATAAGCTGGCGGTGTCCACTCATTCTTGAGTACAATATAAATGCCTATTTCATGGATGGTTAGGCAAACATTCTTCATCTACTTGTTTTTATTTCCCTGAAGGAACTTCTACTAGTAAATGCTTGCTAGGTTTTTTTAAATAACTATTGTAATAAAGCATAACATAAGGAATATTTTAAAAAATAAATTGGCAATCCTGTAAAAATTAACAGTTTAAATCAGTGACTTTATTTTAGATTGAATTAGCATTTTCTTTTATCTTTTTCCATGTATTTGGCTGTATTATAACCAATATTTTCTGAGTTGAAGGGAAATATTACAGGTGTAAGAATCTGATGAAAATTTAGCTGTTATATTTAAAGGAACATTAATCTTACAAGATTTTCATGTGAGTCTACTGTAGAAATGTGAAATTCAGGAGTAGAAAAAGTGACACCATAGAGATACAAAATAACGATTCTGCAAATTTAGAAAGATAGTTAATGGAAAGTGCTCAGCTGGCTAGGGTAAGATGTATAATACTTGTTAGAAGATTATGTTGTTTTTTATTATTTTTGTATTTTGTTTTCCAAGATTGATGATCATGACATTGATCAAATTAACAGGAATGTGAATATGGACTACTCTCCAGTAGCACTTGCACATTTTCATTTATCTTCTCACAGGTGTCCAGCTTTCTGTTTTATCTCTGATAGAGTGAAGCCATGGGATAGCTAGCTAGATCGATTTAACAGCATACTTTATGGAGACTGAAGTTCAGTAAATATTGTTGACTTAAATGCACAATTTCAGCTTTATTTATATCTAATGTTAAACAACAGGAGAAACTAAAAATAGAAAAACATGAAGTATATTATTTTATTTAAGAAAGTCATACCCATATCAGTTAAGTGATATTTATATATTGTTTGAATTCTATTATAAAGAAGAATAACACTCAAAGCCAATTTTGCCTTCTTTGCTATATGATAGATTATGTAATATGTTAAGAAAAATCACATAAATTATTGTATGTATTCTTCATACATAATTTTATTTTATGAGTGACATTTATGTAGTCTCACAACTAGGCATGTAGAGAGTGCACTGGAGAAATTAGTTTCAGATTTATGGACAAAATTTCTTCTGCTTGTGAGTCATTGTATTTTCAGGAACAATGGCTCTTAATGAGAACACATATGTTTATGCTAAATAACCTGTAATGCCAACTGAGGTGGCACAGTCATTAAGAAGATTGATTTTGCCTCAGTGTATCACTTTGCAAAAGAAGTACCCTTCAGGTAAGTTGAAAAGTTACCAAGCATGTAATTTAAATGAGCAGTGGCAATTCCAAGGGAGGCAGGAGAATTGTAACTTGCCCCTGAAAAAGCATTTTAACTCCCTAAAGAAGACAAGCAGTCATCCATCAAAATAGATTTTCCCACATTTTTTGACTATTGTTTTCCATTGTCTTAATCTTTTTACCTGCTTAATAACATTTATTAAGAAAAACACACTTTTGTTTCTTTTAAACATGAGATATTCTGCCAAACAAGACTATGCCATCTTGAATGTTTACTAGAAGGAGCGCTTAAATATATTTTCAGAGTAATGAAAGCATAAGGCAAGAAATTCTGACTGTGCTTCAAGTGCAAGTGGTTTCAAAACGCAACCCTCAAACTCTATTTTTTACAGGAATAAGTCTGTTTGTGACCACTCCCTCTTTTGTTTCCAGTATTTGTTTAATCTCCACATTTAGGGCCTTTGCAAATAAACCAGAAATAATACTTACCTTCCTGTCCACCCCCAAAAAATATTTTTCCCCAAATGATTTTGGCAATAATTCTATAGTTAGCCATTGTTAGCATAGTCCAATAGAACTTTTCATAAAAGATAAATCTCACAGGTAGAAAAATAGTATAAGAGCAGCACCCTGAAACTTCTGGAGGAAATAACTCAGGAATAAATTCTTCTTACTATAGATTGGATCTATAAAATACTTTTTTAAAAAATTTATTTGACAAAAAGAGAGCGATCACAAGTAGGCAGAGAGGCAGGCAGAGAGAGGAGGAAGCAGGCTCCCTGCTGAGCAGAGAGCCCAATGTGGCGTTGATCCCATGACCCTGAGATCATGACCTGAGCTGAAGGCAGAGGCTTTAACCCTTTGAGCCACCCAGGCACTCATAAATACTTCTTTCTTCTACTGTGGTCTAGTAAATTTTCTTTCTAAATATGATCTTGGAAATCCAAAGACAAATGGGCAAAAGCAAGAAGAGAGATGCAGAGGGAAGAGAAGAGAGAGAATAAAAGAAGGGAACTGTATTTCTTCTTGTAATCTCCCCTCCGAAGTTACATACAGTCACTTCCACTGCATTCTGTTTTGATAGAAGTACAAAAAATGGCTGGCCCAAAATGAAGGGGCAAATTAAAATGCAAAATCATTCGGAACTAGCTGAATAATTATGGTACATCTATACTCTGGAATTCCATGCAGCTATTGAAAAATGAAAATCGGGGAGGGAGACAAAACATAAAAGACTTTGGACTCAGAAACAAACTGAGGGTCTTGGAGGGGAGGGGGTAAGGGGATGGGCGAGCCTGGTGGTGGGTATTGAGGGCACGTATTCCATGGAGCACTGGGTGTGGGGTGTAAACAATGACTCTTGGAACAGATAAAATTTAAAACATTAAATTAAAAAAAAGAAAGATGAAAATGGACTCCAAGAAATATTATTGGTTAGTGAAAAACAAAGGACGAGAAGAGTTTATATATTACTAAGGGAGAAAGAAGAGTATTTTCATGCACTTACATTTAGCAGAAAAAAATTTTGGAAGTAAGGTGGTAACAGTGGATGACCTGGGGAATGTGATGTTGTAGAAAGAACAGGGAAGTTAGAGAATGAAAGAAGAAGAATCAGTAATATTATTTATATGTTTTGAATTTTACCTTTTAAATTCATTACCTATTCAACACTATTTTATATAATATAATATAATGCATGAAGCTAACAGGTCAGTAGTAATTATGTTAATCAGTTATTTGTGCATAGGAATGCTCTAGTATTAAGTAAGCATTTGGAGGGCGATGATAACAGAGTAATGTATAAACCATCCTTCATAAAGCACTGGATCATATTGCCAGATACAGATACCCATAAAACCAAAAAATATTGTATGCTAACTCTCGACAAGATACAGTTCTTTCACATATTTCTTTTTCCGTGATTTCAAAGTGCAAGTTGTTCTGCTCCTTTAAAGTGTAGAGTGTGGATTATTTTTTGAGAAGGAAAATTCAAAGAATGAATGATCATCTATGAATATTTTTTTCTCAGAAATGGAGTAGTAATAGATTTGGGACACTTTAAAACTTGAGTTTGGAGGACGTTTTGCTATTTCAAAAAATATGCATGAGGGGATACAATGATTTCATTTATATGATACTTATATCATAATTATCTCATGAAATCAATGTAAACATAGCAGCATAGTTTAGAAAGAATTAAAGATCTAGTCTTATCTTTGGAAAAGGATATATTTGTTTCAGCAGACAACTTATGTTTAAAAATATTTATTTGCATATTATTGAATTTGCCTGTCTCTGAAAATTTTATTTAGGATGATATACAGATTTTTTTTTCACTTAGGTCTAAAATCTATTTTGTATTTTATAGAACAAGTGTGGTAATTTAAAATAGTTCTCATATTGCTAAAATAATACATTTTAAATTATTAACTAAAGCATTTGTTTTATCACAATTATGTTTTAATTTGATTCTTCTTAACTTTTAAAATCAGGTATTAAATTTCTCAAAGTGAGTTCTAGGATATGCACACAATCTCTATTAATATTTAATGAGTACTATTAGGATTCTGCCTCTAACTTATTATTGTTTAAAATATGAAGCACTATTCCTTATAAAGAAATAAAATAAAAAATGAAGCACTGTGCAAATCAAAAAGTTTTCTGTCTAGTATTTTAATATTTCTTTAGTAGAAATAATATTTATACTTGACACTAGACATATATGCTGGATAGATACAATGTTGTAGACATATAACAGATAACCAAGTGATAAAATATCAGCAAAATATTTTATATGCAGCAGAATATATATATTGATTAAAGAGAAACAGGAATGAATCTGGATTCTCCATTTGTGTGTTTAAGGAAAGTATGAGGCTTTGTACTATACAGATAATAGTGGACAAGAATAAGAACATGTATGCTGTAGACATATTTGCTAGTAAAATGGTCACCTAGAGGAGGCAATATCGCTGTACTTAATTTTCTTGTTGCAACTTAAACGAAAGCACTATACTAAAATGCCATTAAACAGCTTTCTGTTTTCTATTTCTTTGGCTGAAGATTCAAAAGTGGAAAAAATAAATAAAAGAAAGAAAGTGTGAAATAGTATGGCATCAGTGTTAGTATAATAAGATTTATAACAGTAGCATACGATAAAGTAAAAACAGTTTTTCATGTAGAGTTTACTAAAAATTAACTGTGTTTCACTCATGATATAGTGATTTTCACTTGGCCAATAGAGAAATGAATATTTGCTTCTACATATTTCTAAAATGAACTCCTATCTGTGCATATCAATCAAAAGAGTGGAGTCATTGGGCAAGAATACATTTTTTGACATTTTAGGGTCCTCTTCACCACTCTTCTCTAACATAAATATTTCACCAAAATCTATTATTGGGACACCACTACTTACTTGTCCCACTAGATTCAACATAAAAATACATTACAAACATGTTAAAATTAAGAGTGTTTAAAACAAGAGTAAATGAATAATACACTATATTCTTGAAAAGTTAACCAAAAAATCTGACCAATTCATTTTCTGTCTTCTGAACTGATATATACAATGAGATATATTAATTTGTAGAATTTTTACAAGGTAATTTAAAATTTTATTTTAAATTTGGGGAAAAAAACTTGGCAATGTAGAAATGAAGGAAGCTAGCTGAACACAGAATTATTGATTGGATTTGAGAAATTGATTCTGGAGATAGGAAGGTTAAGGAGGAATTTTCAGTGATCAATAATAGATTAAGGGCAATTAGGAAAGGAACAAGGCTATAGAAAGAGGCAACATAATATCACATCAAGGAGATTTAATTAGAAGCCTAAAGCAAAACTGCTATTTAGCTAAGTATTCTTGTTAGTAATGAAACTAATTTATCCTTTTTTGACCCATTTTTCAAAGAACCTTGTGACTCCAGCTTGAATACTAAATTAGACAATTAACATGAAACAAGATTTCTAGGTTTTTCAGAGATGCGTATTTAATTTTTATAAAGTTGGATGAAGAAATTCCCCGATAATGCCTCTCTGAGGGTTTAGGGCTTAGAAATAGAAATTAAAAGGTTTGAATCCACCCAGTCACCAACCTCGTGTTTTACTAATCTCTAAACAATAGACAAAGGGTAATGACTGTATTGAACTGGGCAACATTTTCACAAATCGAGTTCATAGAGTACTCTTGTCACATATTTGAATCCCTTAATCTGTCCAAAAACGTTCCCTTTGGATTCAGTCAACATATTTGTTCATCATGAATTTGGTGCATTTTTAATGTGTGGCAGAAACTCTGTTAGATACTGGTGATAAAGCAGTGAATAAACATAAACAGTAACCCCTTTCTGCAGGAAAAGAAAATATTCTTGTGGAGATAACACAAGTTAACAAACTAAACTAATAAAATGTATGCTATATTGCACTGTGATATGTATTGGGGGCAAGCAAGAAAGCATAACTGGGAGTTTGGAGAATACTGCAATTTTACATAAACTAGCCAGGGAGGGTCTCTTGGAGAAAATGACATTTGGCAAAACGCAGGAAAGAGGAGCGTGAGCAAGCTGGGAGGATATCTTGGGAGAAGGTTAAAGGCAAGAGAGCAGCCAGTGCCAGGAGCCGGCAGAATGCTGGGTGGGTTTGAGGAAGTGATTTTTACACTGTAGTTTTAAAATTGTATTTTAATTTTAGAAAAGATCTGACAAAGGGGAAATTAAATAAGCTAGATGAAAGCAAAATTATTGATTGAGTTTGAGGAATTAATTTAGGAGACAGGAAGTTTAGGGAGAAGTTGGAGGAATAGGTCAATGTGACTAGAGTCAACTGGCCAGCAGATGGAGTAGTGGAAAATGAAATCAGAGGAGTTAAGACCTGGGTACCCTCCGGTCTCCAGTCTTTCTCACAGACTTTTTCATTATTCCTAGGGTTTGAGAAAAGGAGAGATATGATGTGACTCAACTGCTTTATTAAGTGTAAACCCAAAAGAGGTGAATGTGAAAGCTATTGCAATAACCCAAGCAAGAAATGACAATGGCTTGAGCCAGGAAGAAAAACTGAAGATAAAGAGTAGTGGTCAGTCTAGGTATATTTTGAAGACAGAGCCAAAAGAATTGTCAACAGTATTGGGTGTGAGGAATGGAATGAAGGAGTGAGTCAAGAATGGTAGTAAAGTTTCTCATCTGGGCACTTTGAAAGCATTGTTGGCATCCACCAAGCTAGGGAAAACTGCAGGTAAAATACATTTGGGAGGGAGATAAGGAGTTTGGTTTTGGACAAGTTAAATTCAATATGTTTATTGAATATCCAAATGGAGTCTTCAAGTAGGCAAATGGGATAAATATACATGGAGTCCATGGGAAATGGAATATACATTTGGAACAACAAGTCTTTAGGTTATAGTTTTAAAAGTGTGTTTGGAGGAAATCACCTAGGGAAGGAAAATAGATGAAAACTCACGTTGAATGGCTGAGCTGTGGGACAATGCAATGAGACAAAACCAGAAATTTGAGGAGAAACCAGCCAAAAAACTGCTGAGGGACTAGAGCAGTTACTAGAGTGTGGTGGGGTCATGGTCCAAATTCTGAATTTGTTTCATCAGAGGGTAAGTTGCCCCAGATTTTGAAGCTAAATATTTTGTTTGTTTGTTTGTTTGTTTTAATAAATGCCATCTCAAGTATAAATGCTTTCTCCATTACTAACCCATAATTGATTTTATATAGAGCTCACATAAAAAAGATGCATTTTGATATTTTTTTCTACCTGAAAATGGGTGATTTTATATAGTCAAAAAAGAAGACTAGTAAATGAACTGTTCTTTCTGAAGACTAAGGGACAGCCTATTAATTCTGCAAAGAGAGTTTATTAAGTTTGAGTAATTCTAAGAAAACTGATTTCAAATGCATTGTTCCTATAATCAGTACTTCACAGGAACTCCAATATGTAGGTACCAAAAATGCATTTCTCAAATTTCCTTTCACACCCCAAAGTGGCACAAAGTCTTTCTCCAAATGTATGCACTGCATTGATAAAATATAAGTGGATTTGTATCCCCATATGTGATGATCATATATGATCAGAAAGTACCATGTCTACATGGAATAAATGTTCATATAAGCTTGTGTCAGTAGTATTAGATCTTCTATTTGTAGTCACTCTCACTCTCTGTCACAGGTCAGTACACTTATACCACATACTATGCATATTCAATCAAGAAGGAATTAACTATATCAGGGGAACAAAATAGTCAATAATTTATTAGAGTGACTTTTTAAAAAATCCTCTTACTTTTGAAAGCTTTCCTATCATGTAGCTTTCAAATTGTTTGCTTATTTAGTGATTCTCTGGAAAATAATTAACAAGTTTCCAGTATTTTTTTCTAAGAAACAGGAAATTAGGGATATAAACTCAGATACTCATTTTAATTTTCTAACACACATAAACCACCATCTTATCTTATAATTAATTAATGAATTTTTCCATGGCTGCAAATTATTTATGCACTACAAGTCAATAAAGTGTCTTATTTTCTAAATTGGAAATAAGTACATTATGGAAATATCAAACTACATCTGCATGAATAATTTTAATAATTATTTAGTGCATGTTCTAAAACGACACTTATCACTATCATGTTTCATAAAATGAGAAGGTAGGAAGGACTTTAGAAAACAGCTAGTCCTTATAGCTTCACCATTTTTACAAATGGAAAAACAGAGGCTAGTACTGATAAGGTTTACCCAACTGAACATAAAAGCAGACACAGAGTTTGTATGGCTAGTCATTATTGATTTCATTTTATCAATGTCTTCAAATCCAACCATATGTAAATCTATAATACTATGTTTCGTGCGCATGCAAAACAACTTCAAGTTGCCTTCTTTTCTTTTTTTTTTTTTAAATTTTATTTATTTATTTGACAGAGAGAAACACAGCTAGAGAGGGAACACAAGCAGGGGGACTGAAAGAGGGAGAAGCAGGCTTCCCGCCGAGCAGGAAACCTGATGTGGGGCTGGATCCCAGGTCTCCAGG
Source organism: Spilogale gracilis (assembly GCA_004023965.1). NCBI lineage: Eukaryota > Metazoa > Chordata > Mammalia > Carnivora > Mephitidae > Spilogale > Spilogale gracilis. Next base: position 25,482 of record PITA01004210.1, read on the forward strand.
ATCATGACCTGAGCCGAAAGCAGTTGCTTAACCAACTGAGCCACCCAGGCACCCCTCAAGTTGCCTTCTAATATAATAATTTTAATTATATATGATATACTTTTATTTAATAAACTAGAAAATTTTTAGAGTAATCCCCACTGTGTCAGGATCCAATCTAGAATACCACATTGCATTTTGTCTCCTTATTTTTCATGCCCTTATAGCTGTGAAGCTTATGGGTCATATATATCATATAATGTCTTCAATTTTGTTTTTCTGTGATATTTTTATTTTATGACTAGACTGGAGTTATGGATTTGGGAGGGTATTACAGAGGTGAAGTATCCTTCTTTGTCATTTTATTTTATGATACATGCAATCAATATGATTTATCACTGATGATGTTTAAATTGATTACTTTGTTAAGATAAGACAGCTTTGTCTTACTTTACATACTATTGTTTAGAAAGCGTAGTGCTGCTTCATTTCCTAGAGGGGTAAAGAATTATTTAACATGTCTCTATTTATTTATTTACATAATTTATTATGCCAGTGTGGGCTTATGTATATTTATTTTGCACTCTAACTTATTTTCCAAAAAGATGCTTTTTTACTTTCTCTTCAAATTAATCCAGCTTTGGCCATTGGAAGCTCTTTCAGTTTTGCTCCTGTGTCTCTTTGAGTGCTCTCATCCTTTTGCATTTTAGTATTCTTTTGCTTTCTGGTACAACAAGACATCTAATGTCATTTTATGTGTTCCCTGCCCCAGCTATAAAATCAGATATTTCTCCCAAAAGTTCTGATTTCCTTTGTTAGAGAGTGATGTGTAGAAATGAGTATCAGGGTTCTGCATATGCTTTTCGCAATGGGCCTTGCCAATACTGGCTAGCCCTTGCCAGCATGCACATACCTGGATCTATAGTTGCTAGTTATGAGTGAATGCTGATGTTTCCAACCCTAATCCAGTGCCACACAGTTCTTCTGGCTTCCCCAGAGATTTGTATTTCCTAAGGTGACCATCTGTTCTTGTCTGGTTGGGACTGAGGGTTTTCCTAGGATGCAGGACTTTCAATGCTAATACTGTGACAGTCCCAGTCAAATTGGCATAGTTGTTCTAACTCTCCCATCAGCATTAAGAAACCTGACCATACCATTTAGAACTATGTCTGGATAAAGCACATGTTCAAAATGCAGGATGAAGTGATAAGAGAGCACAAAAAAAGTTTGCTGAAATGGTTTCAGACACCATAATACAACTAACCTTTTAAAAAAAACTACTTGTCAAATTTTGGTGTAGTATCAATGAATATCCACCATTATCTGAAAAGGTTAGTAAAATGTGTTTCCTTTTTCTAGTGAACTGTCTGAGGGCTCTTTCTCCCTCTCTCTGTCAAATAAATAAAATCTTAAAAAAAAATAAGCAAGATTGGACGAAAGACAATGACAGTGAAAAGACAGTGTAGCAGCTGGCTAACTGAAAGATTAAACTGTTATCAAACCTGGGATTAATTGATTGCTTGGAGTTGAAAAGGGAGTAAGTAGGTATATAAAACCAGGATAACTACTAGATTTCTCATTTAGGCAAAAGGCTAGATTGTGCGTTCATTCACTGAGATGCTAACAGGAAAAAAAAAGCCCTTCAAAATGGAAGATGATGAGTTTCATTGTACATATTTATTTTGAGGAGATTGAATATGATTGCTTGAAACATAATAGCAATTTCTGGTCTAGAAATTTGGACGTTTTCAATTTAGATGAGGCCAGCTAAGGTAAGGAGATATAGGAAGTGTAGATAATTAAGCACAGAGAAATTGTAGAAAGAAAAACAAGAGAAAGAAGAGAATATTTTAAAAGCATCTGCAAAGCAGACTATGATCTAGGGTAGAAGGAAGAAAATCAATTAAAGATTGTCATAAATCTATTAGAAATGTCTAAATGAACCAAACTTCCAGAGTTCAAAACAGAAGAGAGCTAGTGCAGATAAACACTAAAACTTCAGCTGATTTTGGAAATGTAAAGGTGATTGGCATAGTAATGAAAAGAGCCTACATAAAAGACAGCACAAAGAATGATAATCGAGAGACATGTAAGGAGCTCCAGGCTATAGATGTGGGCAATGCTTTGAAACATGTGACTCGGAAAAAGCAGGAGGGAAGGATGACTGAAGAGGTTTGTGGCTTAAAGACAGACTTAGGTTTTTGTGCCTGGTTTGTCAATTTGCCTATTTCCAGACTGTTCACGTACAGAAATGGCAAAATATTTGTATTTCTGAACCATACTGGTTGAGAACATAGAATCCCAGTACCTATGGTAGAGGTAGGTGATAGAGATATATCAGAAATTCTACCATAGTTCTACACATGAAGATGAGAATAGTTCAAGTTGTTCCTTGCTTTGCCTAAGCCTAAACATATACTTTTAGTCTTTTTTGTTTAAATTTTATCATAATTTTCCTTTTGTTTTCTTTGAGGCGACTTTTCCCTTAGCTTTCAGAGTTGGATACTTAATTTATTTTCAACTTTAATAATTTTTACTATAAGAAATAAAGTCTGTGAAGTTTCTTCTGGTTACTCCTTTAAAAGTATGTCTTAGTTGCAATATAGAAGGCTTTTATTGTTATTATTTTTACAAGTTATCTAATTTTGACATTTTCAATTCCACTTTGATTAAAGAACTGTTTTATAATAGGTTTTTAAATGAGAGAGTTTTTGCCTTTTTAATTTTTTATTATATCATGATAAAATAAATAGGTTTTTCACTGTTTCTCATTTATCAAGTTGATTAAATTTTGTGTAACTAAATGAATAGTAATATAATAATAATTATGATAATATGGACTTATATTCCTCATAGGTTTGAAAGAAAGTATATTCTATATATTTAGGAAGCACTTTGATATATTTATTATATCTACTTAATTGATCATATTGTTTACATCATCAAACACATATTCATTTTTTTTAAAACTCGACCTGTTTGGACGAAGGGTAGTACTTTAATATTTCTTGTCATCATTAGGTTTCAACTGTCTTCTTGCTTTGTCCCTATTTCTACTTTGTTATATGATGTGTAGGTATTTACAATTTAACTTAACTGTGTGTTATGGTATTGGAAATTTAAATAGACTTTTGTATTTTTAATGCTTTTTGGGCTTGAAGTCTCTCTTATATGATCATGGTCACAACCTTAGCTTTCTTATCACTTGCATTTTTCTGATAACATTGTGTCCAGACTTTTATTTTTATGTTTTCTATATGAATTTTTAAGACTTTTCCCTTGTATACAAAATAAGCCTGTGCTCATATATTTTTTATACATATCATACACACCTAATCTATTCCCTTGTTCTTGCTTTGGGTTTTAATGTTTCTTTTTATCTCTTATGTTGAAGCTTTTAATATGCCTTTTCAAGATGCATTCTTTGGGTCTATTTGTTTCTCTTCCTCTGTTTGAATGCTTTATTTTCTTATAATGCCTTTGTTCCTCATATGTCTCATTATTTTTTACTTTTTTTAAGATTACTGGCTACTTTAGCTCAATTTACCTTTCAGTATCTGTGCGAAACTCTTGCCCCTGGGTTATGTCTGTGCTACCACATTTAGGGAGCCTTAATTGTCAGAGCTGGACCTCTCCTGGTTTGCTGACCCCTCACCAGGTGATTCAGCTCATCAGGGAAGTTCCATGGACCTCCATCCTTATAACTGTCTTTTCAAAATCCAGACTTTCTTAGTTATAATATGTTTATTTTATAGGTATGGATAGATAGAACATATAAGACCAATCTACCTGTTCCTACTGCCATCCAAACCTGTTTCTGTTATTCCTTCTGTTACTGGGTAAGTGACCAATATTGTGGACACATGAGGCAGAATAGGGGCATACATATAGGGAACCTATATGTAAAGCCCTTTCACAAGAAAAATGAAAGTGATGACAGGTTTTACAGTGTTTGGCCACAGTTTTAGTGGTAGAACAATACTCAGTAGCTTGACAGATTGGAATGAATGCAGTAACTGGCTGGGATTTTCATTCCAGAAAGCTGGAAAACTTACAGTATCTGCAGTAATAGGTACTTTCTTCTCCTTCATACTTCAGTCACAGTGGATGTGTGTAAATCTTTATGGGAGAGAGCTAAGATGTAAATAAAGCAAGACAATCAATAAATAAGGAGATAAAGCCACACCTGAAGTCAACAAGATTAGTGAAGAGGCAACAGTGGAGTGTATCACACAGAACCTTTTGCTATTTGAATGATTTGTAGGAAGCTTTTCACTAGGCTTTGCACTTAAGGACATGAATGGTCTATCATGGGGAATACGATAGTGACAAAAGCAAGATAAGGTGGTCTCCCAATGGTATATGTCATCACATTCTGTAAGGCAGGGATAAATGACTTAACTGGAAATACCAGATTCTTAGCTTATCGTTTCACCTTCTTGAGCTTGACCAACTAACATCTTCTGTAAAATAAACCTTATGGTATATTTATAATAGTATTTATGAGTAAAATATGACTATCCGGCATAATTTTGTAAAAATGTGCCTCTGTTAAGAAATTAGTCTATCATCATCTATCTATAGGAAGAGAAAAAATCTGTTTGTTGCACTATCCTCCAGTGAAATAATACCTTCTTTTTATTTTAAATAAGGTGTTCTTTCTTGTGTTTTATTATAGTAGGTATAGTGTCCCAAATTATAATGCAAAGTTTTAGCTTTAAGGTTAGAACTGATATTTTAAAAGAAATGTTTGCAATGGAATTGTAATGGCCTTTTGTGTCTGACTTAGGAAGGTTATTGTTTCCTGCCCTTACACCAGCACTCCAGTGAGATCCATTCACTTTTTTGGTCTCTTCACATTTTCACCATTTTCATTTTGAGTTCTGCAAACCACTAATATTTCCAGACCATTTCCAGTGGAGCAAAGCATAAATTCTTGTTTGTTCACCATATTTTACTGGTTTTCCTTTGCTTTGATTTATAGATGAGTGTTTCATTTCTGTGACAAAAAAAAAATTTTAAGGGTCTAGAAATACTGATCTCCCAATAATACATTATCAAAATGTGTTATCAGACAACTGGATGCATTATTAGAAAATTCAATTCACCTGTACTTACAGATGGAGCTTCTGTGATAGTTAATTTTACTTTCTAAAGATAATTACGCATTAGTATATTCATGCATGGATGTTTAGTCATGAGCAATTATCAGATCAAGTGAAACATTTATGTGTATCATCCATTTCCAAAGACTCCAAGAGCAGTTTTTTCACATACCACATTCTCCATTTATATTATTAGGAGGAAAAAAAAAAGCAATTGCTTAAAATTAATCTGGTTAATTACATTGAAAATGAAATTGGTAATAAAATAAAAATATTGACACTGTACACAGTTAATGGACAGAACATAATAAATTTTTCTTTTTTAAAAAAGATTTTAGTTATTTACTAGAGAGAGAGATAGGGAGAGAGAAAGCATGAGCAGGGAGGAGAAGGAGAAGCAGGCTCCCATGAACAGTGAGAAGGGAGCCTGACATGGGCCCCAGACCCAGGACCCTAAGTCCATGACCTGAGCCATTTAGATGCCCTCATATACATTTTTCTAACATAAATTATCACTTCTTTGATGACACTGTTAAGTACTTAGTAAAAATATGATACATTCTTCCCAATAATTCATGTTATGGGCACTTTGTTTCCAATTCTACCTTGCCTTATTCAAACTTTATCTTATCATTAGGAGAATGTATACAATGTCATAAACAAATAGGTAAAACTGCCCTTTTTGAGATGCATATGGACCATTTTCCACTTCAAATTGACTTGCTTTTTGACCATGTAGTTTAACATTAAAGAATAACAAAAAGGAATGCAAACTTCTTTTAGATTTTACACTCCAGAAGATCACGGCAGGAACTTGATTATTATGATTTTATAGTTCTGAGAACAGACAAAAGAAGGAAATTGTGCAGTTATCTAATTTACAGAGCAAACTGTATTTTGCAGGATGGTCTCATTCTGAGTGTAGGTCCTTCATGGGGATTCCAGCATAATGACATCCTTACCAACCATTTCCACAGCTCTTGCTACACTAGTATTTAATAGCACTCTGATTGTAATAAAATAAGATGATGCAACTGTTGGGAGAGCCTAAGCTTCTTTGGAGTTGAACTGAGTTAACACATTTGAAATTAAGTAATGTGAGTTATTTACTCAGTTCATTATTCAGCTGGATTCTCAGGACAGGTTTATGTTGTTGAGACCTGAAAATAAGATATTTTACTTTATAATGTACATTTTTCCTTATAGAGAACCTAAGGTGGATCTCTCTTGTTATCAAATATTACTTGATAGTAACTGGAATTCAGTTGAATTTATGTGACTAGCTTAGATATAAATAATAGTAGCCATGATTTATAATTAGTATTGAGCTAACACATATTCCCTTTGTAGCTCATCCTTCACTTGCATTATGTGACTTCTTATATAGGATCATTCACTTTCCACTTCAAAGAACTAAGGTGAAGTTGAAGTCACTAGAATAAGTTTCACTATATTTAAATCAAGTCACTTAAGGAACTTGTTTCTTTTTCTCCCTACTATCTTTTTTTTTTCCCATTTTTTTTTATTATTACTTAAATTTTTTTTCCAGTGTTCCAAGATTCATTCCCCATTCCCCACACCCAGTGCTCCATGCTTTAGGTGTCCCAGTACCCACTACCAGGCTCTCCCATCCCTCCACCCCCCTCCCTCCAAGTCCCTCAGTTTGCTTCTGTGTCCAAAGTCTCTTGTTTCATTTTTCTCCCTGGATTACCCTAGTTCCCATTTACTTTCCTTCTCCCACTGTCCTCCAGGTTACGCCTCATGCACCACAAGTAAGTGAAACCATGTGATACTTGACTTTCTCTTCTTGGCTTATTTCACTCAGCATAATCTCTTCCAGTCCAGTCCATGTTGCTACAAAAGTTGGATATTCATCCTTTCTGATGGAGGCATAGTATTCCATTGTATATATGTACCACAGCTTCTTTATCCATTCATCTGTTGATGGGCACCTTGGCTCTTTCTACAGTTTGGCAATTGTGGCCATTGCTGCTATGAACATTGGGGTACATATGGCCCTTCTTTTCACTACATCTGTATCTTTGCCGTAAATGCCCAGTAGTGCAATTGCAGGGTCATAGGGTAGCTCTATTTTTAATTTTTTAAGGAATCTCCACAATGTTTTCCAAAGCGGCTGCACCAGTTTACATTCCCACCAACAGTGTAAGAGGGTTCCCCTTTCTCCACAGCCTCTCCAACACTTGTTGTTTTCTGTCTTGTTAATTTTGGCCGTTCTGACTGGTGTAAGGTGGTATCTCAGTGTGGTTTTGATTTGAATTTCCCTGATAGCTAGTGACGCTGAACATTTTTTCATGTGTCTGTTAGCCATTTGTATGTCTTCTATGGAGAAGTGCCTCTTCATGTCTCTTGCCCATTTTTTGATGTGTTCATCTTCTTTTTGGATGTTGAGTTTGAGTAGTTCCTTATAGATCTTGGATACCAGCCCTTTGTCTGTCATTTGCAAATATCCTCTCCCATTCTGTGGGTTGCTTCTTTGTTTTGTTGACTGTTTCCTTTGCTGTACAGAAGCTTTTTATTTTGATGAAGTCCCAGACGTTCATTTTTGTTTTTGTCTCCTTTGCCTTTGGAGACGTGCCTTGAAAGAAGTTGCTGTGGCCGATGTCAAAGAGGTTACTGCCTATGTTCTCTTCCAGGATTTTGATGGATTCCTGCCTCACATTGAGGTCTTTCATCCATTTCGAGTTTGCCTTTGTGTGTGGTGTAAGAGAATGGTCTAGTTTCATTCTTCTATATGTAGCTGTCCAATTTTACCAGCACCATTTATTGAAGAGACTGTCTTTTTTCCACTGTATATTTTTTCCTGCTTTGTCAAAGATGATTTGCCCATAGATTTGTGGGTCCATATCTGGACTCTCCACTCTGTTCCATTGGTCTATTTCTCTGTTTTTGTGCCAGTACCATGCTGTCTTGGTAATCAGAGCTTTGTAATAAAGCCTGAAGTCAGGTAATGAGATGCCCCGAGCTTTGCTTTTCTTCTTCAGCAATTCCTTAGCGATTCGGGGTCTTTTTTGGTTCCATATAAATTTTAGGATTGTTTGTTCCAGCATTTTGAAGAATGTTGGTGGAATTTTGATCGGAATGGCATTGAAAGTATAGATTGCTCTGGGCATTATAGACATTTTGACAATGTTTATTCTTCTGGACATGAGCATGGAATGCTCTTCCATCTTTTTGTGTCTTCTTCAATTTCTTTCATGAGTGTTCTGTAGTTCCTCGAGTACAGATCCTTGACTTCTTTGGTTAGGTTTATTCCTAAGTATCTTATAGTTTTTGGTGCTATAGTAAACGGAATCGATTCTCTGATTTCCCTTTCTATTTCTTCATTGTTAGTGTATAAGAATGCAACTGACTTCTGTGCATTGATTTTGTATCCTGCCACATTACCAAATTGTTGGATGAGTTCTAGTAGTTTGGGGGTAGAGTCTTTTGGGTTTTCCACATAGAGTATCATGTCGTCTGCAAAGAGAGGGAGTTTGACTTCCTCTTTGCCAAGCTGGATACCTTTTATTTCTTTCTGTTGCCTGATTGCTGCTGCTAGGACTTCTAACACTATGTTGAACAGTAGTGGTGAGAGTGGGCATCCTTGCCTTGTTCCTGATCTCAGAGGAAAGGCTGTCAGTTTTTCCCCGTTGAGGATGATATTTGCTGTGGGTTTTTCGTAGATAGATTTTATGAGGTTGAGAAATGTTCCCTCTATCCCTATACTTTGAAGAGTTTTGATCAGGACCAGATGTTGTATTTTGTCAAATGCCTTTTCTGCATCAAATGAGAGTACAATGTGGTTCTTCTCTCTTTTCTTATTGATTTGTTCTATCATGTTGATTATTTTGCGAGTGTTGAACCACCCTTGCATCCCTGGGGTAAAACCCACCTGGTCATGGTGGATAATCTTTTTAATGTTTTGTTGGATCCTGTTAGCAAGGATCTTGTTGAGAATCTTGGCATCCGTATTCATCAGTGATATTGGTCTGAAGTTCTCCTTTTTGATGGGGTCTTTGCCTGGTTTGGGGATTAGAGTGATGCTGGCTTCATAGAAAGAGTCTGGAAGTTTTCCTTGCATTTCTATTTTTTGAAAGAGCTTCAGGAGAATAGGTGTTATTTCTTCCTTGAATGTTTGGTAGAATTCCCCAGGGAATCCGTCGGGTCCTGGACTCTTGTTTTGGGGGAGGTTTTTGATCACTGCTTCAATCTCATTACTAGATATAGGTCTGTTCAAATTGTCAATCTCTTCTCGTTTCAGTCTTGGTAGTTTATAGGTTTCTAGGAATGTATCCGTCTCTTCTAGGTTGTTAAACATATTGGCATATAATTGTTGATAGTAATTTTTGATGATTGTTTCTATTTCCTTGGTGTTAGTCGTGATCTCTCCCCTTTTATTCATGATTTTATTAATTTGGGTCTTCTCCTTTTTCTTTTGGATTAGTTTGGCTAATGGTTTATCGATCTTATTGATTCTTTCAAAGAACCAGCTACTCTCTTCCAGTACCCATACATGAGAGAAAATGCAAATATTTGTAATGATAACTGAGATCTGATCACCTTTTTTCAGAGGATCTACCCACCATATTGTGTGGAAAGATCATATTCAGTGAATATTTTCTTGTTTGTACCTTTATAAGCATGCTACCCAATTTGGTGTATAAAATGAGGTTGAAGGCCAGTTACTCAGAAAATATGTCTATTTAAACTAGAACTGAACTTGTCTAACTGCTCACTGCTTTGCAAAATATGATCTTACTATTTCTTTATTTTTCACAGTTGGTTGAATCTTGACCTTACCTTGTAACACCATATTCCTTCACAGTATGGTGTTCATTTAATAATTCCCTCTTTGAAACATGAAGAATGCTCTCACCTGATGAATAAAATACAAATGGAGATTAAAACTCATGGGAAAGAAATAAATGTTTATGAACAAAATTTTTTTGATGAGTGAGAAAAAAAATATATTTGTTTAGATTCAATTTACATTATATTTTAGCCAAAGAAGGCCAGCTGTCTGTCTTTCCAGGTATATGTAAGCTAAAGAGATTTCAAAGAACTCTTTGTTCAGCATTCTAAATAGAATAAAAACTCATCTTATCACTGGGGTCAGGTATGACTACTAACCTCACATTCTTGTGAAGATTCAGAGATATTGGAAAAGTTTGATCTTGGAAGAATTGGAGAAAATGGGAAGTCCTAAATGACAGGATTATAAAGCCAGATTAAGGAGTCAAATTAAAAGGCAAAGAATGAGGCGCCTGGGTGGCTCAGTCATTAAGCATCTACCTTTGGCTCAGGTCATGATCCTGGAGTTCCCGGATGGAGCCCCGCATCCAGCCCCACATCCAGCCCCGCATCCAGACCCGCATCCAGACCCGCATTGGTATCCCTGCTGAGCAGGAGGCCTGCTTCTCTGTCTCCCACTCCCCCTGCTTGTGTTCCCTCTGTAGCTGTATTTCTCTCTATCAAAAGAATAAATAAATCTTTTAAAAAATAAAATAAAAGGGAAATAAATAGTAAAAAAGTATTTAAAGATGGCAAAACAATTATTATAGTACCAAATACATTCTAATAGGGCAGCTGATTATTTTGTACATTGCTATTATACAAATAAATTCTTATTCAAAGTTAACAATGGTTTCATTAATCAATTGGAAGTTTTTAAATGCCAATTTTGAGAAATGTATTTTTTCATTTTCATATATAGATTTCCAGAGAAGAATACTTTAATATTGTCTTCTGAAAACCCACTTTAAAAAATTTTACAGTATACCTAATTAATGGTTGCAGTGAAATTTTAAAGTATAAACTGGCATATAAACATGAAATAACAATGCCATAATTACATGTGGAAGATAAAATATAACCAACTTTCTAGTTTATAGTATGCACATTTGTAAAATTAGTAATAAAATATAACATGAAAAGAGAAAGTATAAATCATAGAGAATAAGCTAAAAAATAAAAAGATTAGTGATTTGAGTTGGGGTAGTAAAATATAAGCAATAATTTCTGGATATGCATAGTTTCATATAAGTTATGATCACTTCAGTATAAATTGAATCTTCACTATGAAACCAGGTCTAATAAGTTAAGTCCTCTCTGTATAAGCAGATCTGATATATATTTTGCTTCAGCTAGATTTTAAATCACAAAATTGGACTTGGCTTGGCAAGTTTTCCCATCCAGAGCCTTCAGTTTATGAATACCTTATATATAAGTATATTTAATTATGCACTATTATGCTTCTGCTTCCATTACTCAGAACAAGCACATTATAAACATTTCAGTATTGACTAAAACCCTTTTTCCTGGAGCTAGTGACTGCTAAGAAAGATTTAAAGCCTCTCTAAACACATGGACATTTTTATTCTGATCTTATTCTAAACCTCTTTCATCTATTTTTTTATTAAAATCTCTTCCTGCATAGAAAATTATTGTCTAGAAAATAATATCTTAATTATAAAAATGATACTACCTAATTATGTTAAGTTCTTTATTAACTCCATTCTCACACACAGTTAGAAGGGAGGTACTACTATCATCAGACTCATATAACAGATGAAGAAAATAAATTGTGGCTGGGTGAAGGGCATTAAGGGGGGCACTTGATGGAATGAACACTATGCAACTATGCAACTAATGAATCACTGAACTCTACCTCTGAAACTAGTAATAGGCTATATGTTAATTAACTCAAATAATAAAAAGGAACCCCCCCAAAAAAGAATAAATGGCAGTGAAAAGATTATTATTCTTAACTCTATTAGTAAAGTATAAAAGTCACAGAGCCCTGCACATATACCGTAGATTTAGAGTGACTTTCAGGAATTTATGAGAATTCTTTGATAAAACCATCTGAGAATTTTCTGTGTGAAGGATTCCACTTTCTATACACATAGGATTATATCTATATTCTATTTCTCCTTCTATTATTGGTTTTAGTGAGTTTATTTTTAAAGACTATTTTTAAAATTTCCTCCAAATTATAAAAGTTATTGGTGTAAACTTACTTATGGCATTCACTTTTTTTAATTGAATCCAAAATGATGTCTTTTATTTTCACTTTATATAGCAGGAATTTGCGTTTTCTCTCCTGCTCCTATTTTCTTGATTAAATTGCTCATGAATCTTCAATTTCACTAATTGTTATAAAAAAACAACTTTTTATCTTGTTAATTATCTCTGTTGTTCTAGTTCACCTTATTCTGCTCTTATATTTATTACTTCCTTTTAAGGTTGACTTACTGTTTTGTTTTGCTTTTGTTTGTTTCCTTATGTATTTGTTTCTTAGTTTTCTTGAGTTAGAAGCAAAGATCCTTGGTTTAAATTCCAAGAAAATGCTTATCTTTTTAAATTGTCATAGAAATAAAATAAAATCCATCTTCTTTTAAAAAAAAAAAAAAGATTTTATTTATTTGACAGAGAGAAACACAGCCAGGGAGGGAACACAAGCAGGGGGAGTGAGAGAGGGAGAAGCAGGCTACCAGACGAGCAGGAAGCCTGATATGGGACTCCATCCCGGGTCTCCGGGATCATGACCTGAGCCAAAGGCAGTCGCTTAACCAACTGAACCACCCAGGCACCCAAGATCCATCTTCTTAACACAGTTATATGTGTATAGTATTGTATTATTAATTACATTGATTATTAGAACAATGTTATACAGATTTCTAGAAATTTTTTATCTTAATGACTAAAACTCTATACTCATTGAACAATAACTTCCCATTTCCATTTCTCTTAGGCCATGGGAACCACCATTTTCAGTTCTGATTAAGTTCCACTTTTTTTCCCTAACAGCAGAGAATATGTGCTAGAGAGTTTCAAATATTTGAAATTTATCGAGACTGTCATCATGGTCCAGCATGCAATTTATTTTCATGCATGTTTAATATACTTTTAAAAAACATAAATTCTGATATTTTAATGCAGTTTATAACACACATGTGTACACACACACACATTCATTTTCTTAAAAATTTATTTTATTTTTTTGGAGTAAAATGTCATCATTTTATTATGTAAAGACCTGAATAGTTCTTTGTATCAGAAGATAAGGCCCTATTCCTCTTTATTTTTTATTTCTTTTTATTTTTTTCTTATTTCTCAACTTTATTAAAGTATTATTGATAAATACAATTCATATATATTTAAGGTATACTACTTGATATTTTGATATATGTATGCATTGTGGAATGATTGCTATAATCAAGCTAATTGACATACACAGCACCTCACATAGTTACCATTTTTTATTTTAAATTTTATTTTATTTTTTCAGTGTCCCAAGATTCATTATTTATGCACCATACCCAGTGCTCCATGCAATACATGCCCTCTTTAATACCCACCACCAGGCTCACCCCTCCCCCCACCCTTTCACTTCTAAACCCTCAATTTGTTTCTCAGAGTCCACAGTCTTTCATGCTTCATATCCCTGTCTGATTACCCCATTTCATTTTTTCTTTCCTTCTTCTGCTGTCCTCCATGCTATTCTGTATGCTCCACAAGTAAGTGAAACCATATGATAATTGACTTTCTCTGCTTGACTTATTCCACTTAAGATAATTTTCTCCAGTCCCGTCCATGTTGATAGAAAAGTTGGGTATTCACCTTCCTGAAGGAGGCATAATATTCCATTGTATATATGGACCATATCTTCTTTATCCATTCATCTGTTGAAGAGCATCTTGGCTCTTTCTACAGTTTGGCAATTATGGTCATTGCAGCTATGAACATTGGGTACATATGGCCATTCTTTTCACTACCTCTATATCTTTGGGGTAAATACCTAGTAGTGCAATTGCAGGGTCATAGGGTTGTTCTATTTTTAATTTCTTAAGGAATCCCCACACTGTTATCCAATGTGTCTGCACCAACTTGCATTCCCACTAACAGTGTAAGAGGGTTCCCCTTTCTCCACATCCTCTTCAACACTCATTTCCTGTCTTGTTAATTTTGGCCATTCTGACTGGTGTAAGGTGGTATCTTAATGTGGTTTTGATTTTAATTTCCCTGATGGCTAATGATGATGAACATTTATTCATGCGTCTGTTAGCCATTTGTGTGTCTTCTTTGGAGAAGTGTCTGTTCATGTCTTCTGCCCATTTTTTGATGTGATTATCTTTTTTTTGAGTGTTGAGTTTGAGGAGTTCTTTATAGATCTTGCATATCAGCCCTTTGTCTGTAGTGTCATTTGCAAATATCCTCTCCATTCTGTGGGTTGCCTCTTTGTTTTGTTGACTGTTTCCTTTGCTGTGCATAAGCTTTTTATTTTGATGAAGTCCCAAAAGTTCATTTTTGCTTTTGTTTCCTTTGCCTTTGGGGACGTGTCCTGAAAGAAGTTGCTGTGGTTGTTGTCAAAGAGGTTACTGCCTATGTTCTCCTCTAGGATTTTGATAGATTCCTGCCTCACATTGAGGCATTTTACCCATTTCAAGTTTATCTTTGTGTATGGTGGAAGAGAATGGTCAAGTTTTATTCTTCTATACATAGCTATCCAATTTTCTCAGCACCATTTATTGAACAGACTGTATTTTTTCCACTGTATATGTTTTCCTGCTCTGTTGAAGATTATTTGACCATAGAGCTGAAGGTCTATATCTGGACTCTCTATCCTGTTCCATTGGTCTATGTGTCTGTTTTTGTGCCAGTACCATGCTGTCTTGGGGATCACAGCTTTTAATAAAGCTTGAAATTAGACAACATGATGCCCTGGCTTTGTTTTTCTTTTTCAATATTTCCTTAGCAATTCAGGGTCTTTTCTGGTTTCATACAAGTTTTAGGATTGTTTGTTCCAGCACTTTGAAAAACGTTGATAGAATTTTGACCAGGATGGCCTTGAAAGTATAGATTGCTCTAAGCAGTATATACATTTTAACAATGTTTATTCTTTCATTCTATGAGCCTGGAATGCTTTTCCTTCTTTTTGTGTTCTTCAATTTCTTTCATGAGTGCTCTATAGTACCTTAAGTACAGATCCTTTACCTCTTTGGTTAGGCTTTTTCCAAGGTATCTTATGATTTTTGGTGATAGAGTAAATGGAACTGATTCTCTAATTTCCCTTTCTACATTTTCATTATTAGTGTACAATAAAGCAACTGATTTCTGTGCATTGATTTTGTATCCTGCCACATTACTGAATTCCTGTATGAGTTCTAGTAGTTTGGGGGTGGAGTCTTTTGGATATTCCATATAAAATATCATGTCATCTGCAAAGAGAGAGAGTTTGACTTCTTTGACAATTTGAATACTTTTTATTTCTTTTTGTTGTCTCATTGCTGTTGCTAGGACTTCTAACACTATGTTGAACAACATTGGTGAGAGTGGGCCTCCTTGTTAGAAATATCAGTGTTCCTGATCTCAGTGGGAAGGCTGTCAGCTTTTGAGAATGTTATTGAGAATGATATTTGCTGTGGGTTTTTCATAGATAGGTTTTATGAAGTTGAGGAATGTTCCCTTTATCTGTATACTTTGAAGAGTTTTAGTCAGGAACGGATGCTATATTTCATCAAATGCTTTTCCTGCATCAATTAAGAGGACCATATGTTTCTTCTCTCCTCTCTTAATGATTTGTTCTATCACACTGATTGATTTGCAAATGTTGAACCACACTTGCCTCCCAGGGATAAATCCCGCCTGGTCATGGTGGATAATCTTTTTAATATACTTTTGGATCCTATTAGCTAGGATCTTGTTGAGAATCTTGGCATCCATATTCATCAGGGATATTAGTAGGAAATTCTCCTTTTTGGTGGGGTCTTTTGGATTGGGGATCAAGGTAATGCTGGCTTCATAGAAAGGGTCTGGAAGTTTTACTTCTGTATCTATTTTTTGCAACAGCTTCAGAAAAAATGGGTATTATTTCTTCTTTGAATGTTTGGTAGAATTCCCCAGGGACTCCATCAGGTCCTGGGCTCTTGTTTTTTGGGAGGCTTTTGATCACTGCTCCAATCTTGTTATTAGATACTGGTCTATTCAGATTGTCGATTTCTTTCTGTTTCAGTCTTGGAAGTTTAGAGGTTTTTCCAGGAATGCATCCATTTCTTATAGGTTGTTTAACTTATTGGCATATAACTATTGATAATTTCTGATGATTGGTGTTTGTCATGATCTCTCCCCTTTCATTCATAATTTTATTAATTTGAATCCTTTCTCTTTTCTTTTGGATAAGTCTGGGCAGTGGTTTATTGAACTTATTAATCCTTTCAAAGAACCAGCTTCTAGTTTCATTGATGTATTCTACTGTATCTCTAGTTTCTAATTAATTAATCTCTGCTATAATCCCTTTATTTCCCCTTCTTGTGTGTGGGGTTGGCTTTATTTGTGATTTATTTTCCAGTTCTTTTTTTTTTCAAATTTTTATTTTTGTATTTACTTAAAAGAGAGAGAGTGAGTGAGAGAGAGCATGAGGGGGGAGAAAGTCAGAGGGAGAAGCAGACTCCCCGTGGAGTTGGGAGCCTGATGTGGAACTCGATCCTGGGACTCCAGGATCATGACCTGAGCTGAAGGCAGTGGCTTAACCAACTGAGCCACCCAGGTTCCCCTATTTTACAGTTCTTTAAGGTGTAAAGAGAGTTTGTATATTTGAGATTTTTCCATTTTTTTGAGTGAGGCATGGATGGCTATGTATTTCCCCCTTCAGACCATCTTTGCCATATCCCATAGGTTTTAAACTATGAGTCTTTATTCTCATTGGTTTCCATGAATTGTTTAAGTTCTTCTTTGATTATCTGGTTGATCCAAAAATTCTTGAGCAACGATGGTCTTTAGCTTCCAAGTGTTTGAATTCCTTCCAAACTTTCTCTTGCGGTTGAGTTCCAGTTTCAAAGCATTATGGTCTGAGAATATGCAGGGAATAATCTCACTCTTTGGTATTGGTTGAGCCCTGATTTATGATCCACTATGTGGTCTATTCTGGAGACAGTTCCATGTGCGCTTGAGAAGAATGAGTATTCTGTTGTTTTAGGGTTTAATGTTCTGTATATATCTATGAGGTCCATCTGGTTCAATGTGTCATTTAAAGCTCTTGTTTCTTTGTTGATTTTCTGCTTAGATGATCTGGCTGTTGCTAAGAGTGGCACACACACATTCATTTAAACCACTTTTGTTAATGTTGTTGGAATCTGCTATAGGCTTCCTGATTTTTTTGTGCTTGCTTACTCAATCAGTTTTTGAGGGAAGTTTCCTAGGTCTCCTACTTTGAGTGGTGTATATAAATTTAAAATTGTGATAGATTCTTGATAGATGAACAATATTATTTAAAAATATTCTTTATCAATTATAATGATTCTCACTTTTTGTTTCCCTTGTCTGTTATTATATAGCTTCTATGAGCAATTCTGTGCTTGGTTTTTACAAGGTACATTTTTTTTCCCCATCTATTTAAGTTCAATCTTCCTGTATTTTTTATATATAAAATGTGCTTTTTAAACAGTGTGCTAGTTGTGCAGTTTTATTAGTTTTTCTTTGAATTTTTATTCATTTTACATCAATATAATAAAAAATAGTTGAGTTTATGCATTTAGCCTTATTGCTATTTTTAAGATTTACTTATTAATTATTTGCCTTCCTTTTGCCTAATTTTGGACTAATCATAATTTTTTTAGAATTTCATTTTTCTTTTGTATTAACTTGTTAGGTGCAACTTCTTTTCGTATACTTTAGTTGTTATGAAGATTAAAATGCATTCTTGAAACACACATGTAAAAAGAATTTCTAAAAGAATTCAACACTACTAAAACCTTAGGATCTAAAATTACTATAGATTTATATAGTAGGGCGGACAGCTTGAAGTTCTTTATCTCCTTAGCCATGAAATCATACAAAAGATCTCAAACTGTCTTTCAGAGCTCTCAATGTAATTGTAAAGCTTCTTGCCCAATGGGATCCTGAAATCTTGAAAATTTATTAAAATGAGAGACTGTTGGTATCCAAGGAAGGACACTCCCTGGTAAGGCCCACAAGTTTTTTCGAGATTTTATCCTCCTTTTTTGTAGTTTACATTCTTGTTCTTCAGTCTGCTGTACAAGATCAAATTTAATTAAATGTCCGAAGGGAAAGTTGATCATGTGTCTGACCCTCATTTTATCACACATCTGCCAAAATGTGCTTTATTCTAAAAGAAGTTCTCTTTCATGGACATGACACATTTGCAACTTGTTTCCTAAAATGGTAAATAATACTCTCTTCCAGTACTGGAAATTATTTGTCAATTTTAGAAAGTTCTTCTCCTTTCTGACATTATAATTTATCCAATTAACAGTACTTCTATGTCTCTCTATGAGTTTAGTAGCATATGTTTCTCATTACATGATTTTTATTGTTGTAGGAGCATTAGTTACAATTGCCTACGTTATGTAGTAACTATGTGTGTGTTATTGGGGAGCAGAATCTAGAGAAACTCTATTAATTTGCTTTTATCCAGTATAAAACACTGCTTAATTTTACTGCTTAACTGCTACCCTAACTTTAAAACTATTGGTAAAATAGATGCTACTATTATCTCAGTTTTGCAGTTGCAAAAGATGAAACTCAAAAAGTAAAGCAAATAGCATAAGGTTATATGGTTGATGAGTGATAGAACCAGGTTAACTGTTAACAACAACCAGTCCATGAGCATGAAATATCTTTCATTTGTTTGTGTCATTTTCAGTTTCCTTCATCAATGCTTTATAGTTTTCAGAGTATAGGTCTTTCACCTCTTTAGTTAAGTTTATTCTTTAGTATGGTATTACTTTTGGTGTATTAGTAGGTGAAATTGTTTTCTTAATTTCTTGTCTGGGACTTTGTTATTAGTATATAGAAATGCTACTCATTTCAGGGTATTAATGTTTTACCCTGAGACTTTACTTAATTTATTTACTACTTCTAGTAGGTTTTTTTTTTTTTTTTGGTGTAGACTTAGGTTTTTCTATATAAGTATCATATCATTTGCAAAAACTGACAGTTTAACTTCTTTCTTACCAGTATGGATGAGGCATTATTTCTTTTTTTCTTGTCTGATTCCTATGGCAAAGACCTCCAGTACTATATTGAATAAAAGTTGTGAGAATGCACATCCTTGTCCTGTTCCTGATTTTAGAGGAAAAGCTCTCAGTTTTTCACCATTAAGTATGAAGTTAGCCATGAGTTTTCATATATGGCTTTTATTATGATGAGGTATATTCTTTCTAAATTCACTTTGTTGAGAATTTTTATCATGAACAGATATAAAATTTTGTCAAATGCCTTTTCTGCATCTTTGGAGATCATATAATCTTTATTCTTTGTCTTCCTGATATGGTGAATTACCCTCATCAATTTTTGAATATTAAACCATTCTCGTATCCAAAATAAATCCACTTGATCATGGTGAATTATCATTTTAGTGTATTGTTGATTTGGGTTTACTAATATTTTGTTAAATATTTTTGCATTTATGTCCATCAGGGATATTTGTCATAATTTTCTTTTTTTGTAGGATTTTTGTCTGTTTTTTTATATTATGGTAATGCTGATCAAATCAAAATCACAGTGAGATATTTCCTTACACCTTTCAGAATGAAATAAAAAAGATAAGAAATAACAAGTTTTGGTGAGGATGTGGAGAAAAAGGAAGACTTACACACTGTTGATGGGAAAATAAGTCAGTACAGCCACTGTAGAAAGTGGTATGAAGGTTCCTCAAGAAATTACAAATAGAAATGCAGTATGGGGGCACCTTGGTGGCTCAACTGGTTAAGTGAGAGCCTTCAACTCAGGTCATGATCCTGGAGTCCCAGGATCAAGTCCTGCATAAGCTACCTGCTCAGTGAGGAGTTTGCTTCTCCCTCGGACCCTCTCCCTCTCATGCTCCCTCTCTCTCTCGTTCTCTGTCAAATAAATAAATAACATCTTTATTTTTTATTACTTTCTAAAAGTATTTATTTATTTATTTTACAGAAAGAGATTACAAGGAAGGGGAGCAGTAGGCAGAAGGAGAAGCAGGCTCCCCACTGAGCAAGGAGCTCAAAGCAGGATTCAATCCCAGGACCCTGGAATCATGAACTGAGCTGAAGGAAAAAGCTTAACTGACTGAGCCACCTAGGCATCCCTAAATAAAGTCTTAAAAAAGAGAGAAAAAAATAAAAAAGAAACTCAGTATGATCCAGTAATTCCACTACTGGGCATTTACATGAAAGAAACAAAAGCACTAATTTGAAAATATATATGCACTCCTGTGTTTATTGAAGTACTGTGTAGTGTATAAGATATGGAGTTTTGGGGCACCTGGGTGGCTCAATCATTAAATATCTGCCTTCAGCTCAGGTCATGATCCCAGAATCCAGGGATTGAGCCCTTGGCAGGAAGCCTGCTTCTCCCTCTCTCACTCCCCCAGCTTGTGTTCCCTCTCCAGCTGTGTTTCCCTCTGTCAAATAAATAACTAAATAATCTTTAAAAAAAAAAAAGATAAGGAGTCTGTCGACTACATAAGTGTCCATCTATAAATGATAGATAGATTATGACTCGGTCTTTAAAAAAGATGAAATTGTGCCATTTATGACTATATGGATGGACCAAGAGAGTAAGTGGAATGTGTCAAACTGAGAAAGACAATTACCATGTGATTTCATCCATAAGTGAAATCTAAAAAACAAGATAAAACTAATGAATAAACAAACAAAAAGCATAATGAGACCTATAAATATGGAGAACATTACTTATAGTTTTCAGAGGGAAAGGGGGTGATGGGATGGACAAAATGGATGAAGGGGAGTGGGAAATATAGACTTCTAGTTATGGAGTGAATAAGTCACAGGAATAAAAGGCAGCATAGAGAATATAGTCAATGATATTTAAATAATGTTGTATGGTGACAAATGGTAGCTACACTTTGTATGGTGACAAATGGTAGCTACACTTGTGGTGAGCATAACATAACATATAAAGATGTTAGTCACTGTACTGTACATCTGAAACTAATGTAACATTGTGGTTGAACTATACTAAAAATAAAAAGAAGTAAGTATTCACTCTAAAGATTATAATCCAACTCATAATTTTTAATCTATTTTCTTAATATTTAACATTTTTTTTTTCCAGAAGAAAATAACTTTTCTTTATTTGTTTTTGTTTTAGTTCTATTTGTTTTGGAATTCAAATTTATTCTTTTGAGGATATGGGGACATAAGAGTAACTTCCTAGTATTCTGTCAAACCACAGCCTTATATATGATTCCTCCTGAAACCCAGCTAAAATGATATTACACAGGGGAAAAATCCATAAAAATATATAGAAAAGAAGGTGAGGAAGCATTAAACAAATTTTAGATATTAGCAGATGGATAAGTGAGAGCTAATTCACAACATAGAGAAAACCTAAATCTAATACCAAAGAAAGAGAAACCAACTAGAAGCAAGACCATTTATAGTTATATATTTTGGTCATTGGAAACCCTAGGTACCTGTGAATGTAGAGGTAAAGGGTAGGAATATCAACAGAAAAACTTTTTGTTAGTATTTGTCAGGGAACATGCTTATTGGGTAGTTGGAATTAGAAGATTGAGTCTTAATCTGCTATAACACAAAGTTAGTATGCAATGTATATATATATATATATATATATATGTTAAAAATTTAATGAATATTTTAAGCATCTAAATTAGAAATTTGTCAAATACAAAAAATACAGGAAAAAAAGTTATGAGCTTTGTTTTCTGGGGAAAGAAATTTATTTGAAAATCTCAACACTTCAATTTTTATTGCTTTTATTGTTATGTTTTATAGTATCATTTTTCCTTTAAAACTATTTCATATTTCATATATTACTGTAATAAACATAAGCATTCAATTAAAAATTTTATGAACATAAAAATTAAATTTAAAAAATTAATTTGATCTTCAGTCTAACCTGACATTCTTTTTAGATTCTTTGTATATTCCCACTTTAATGGCTTTGGTATCAAAAGCCAGATGCAATGACTAGATCTGTCATTTTATTAAAGCATTTTTTAATTTGTGATTTTTTTCTTTAACTCTTGCAAAATAAAATTTGCAAAAAGATTGAATCGTACATCCCCTTTCAAGAAAATTACAGACAAGAATTTTTAAAGTCAGCAATTAAATGAAAAATAGGTTTGGTCATTTTACTAGAAATCACAAATATTGTGTTATTGATATAGTCTTTAGGAAGTTATGCAGTATTATATTTTCTTATACATAGAAGAAGATAATTTTGCTTTCAGAATTTTTGTATGTTACTACTGTTTTCATTTGGGTACTTCTTCATTGCAAGGAAGAAAATCCCTATGAATTAGCTCACTTGTAGAAGAATATATAGGTTGACTTGAGACTGGTGGAATGTGGTAGAAAATGGAGCAGATGAACCGGAAGGAACTGAAAATATACAGAAAGCACTCCCAATAGATGCAGCTTACCCCCTCAGTACCTGCAAGTTTCCTATTTCCCATGAAGACTCAACCCTATCCTAGAATCACTGATTCTCTTCACTAGTTTGATCTTTTTCCTTCTGTTCATGATTTTGGGTTACACCTAACTCTGGCTCACAAGTCAGCAGTCCTACAGCATTCACACACATTCATGCAGTTGACTCGGCCTCTGTTTCTTGATTCAGTATTCTCATGAAAAGTAACATAAATTGTCTAGCTGAGATGAGGAAATGACTTCTGTTACAACTAGCGGTGACCAGGTTTAGAGAATCACAGGATATGAAGAACTAATGGTTTGAAAACATTGAATAGGAATGGTTTACTAAGAAACCTGCTGAAAGAGTGGAAAGTATGACTATTAATGTCATAATTTGGCTGGCTGGATATGAAACACTTAATAAAATTTACATGTTATATAAATGATTTCTTGTTCAAGCCACTATTATTTTGGATTTTTCCATTTTATGCCATTAATCACAATACCTATCTGATACCAAGATTAAGCCTATTTTTCTAAACATATTTTGTGCCAGATGGAAATATCAATTCTAGTGTTATCATCATTAACTACATAACATATGGCACAGAAATCATACAAAAGAATATTCTGGTTAAAAAACAAGTTCTGTTAAGTTCTTGATTACTCCAGTAAAAATTTTATAAGCTTTCACAAAATTGTAGTATATGCATTGATTTCAAATTCCACCATGATTATTTCATTCTAAAAATCTGTTTCACATTCTGGGAAAGCAGGGAAACAGAATACCAAAATTAAATTTGCTATTTTAGTGCTAAATGAATATAAGTTTAGAAATATTTCAGCTGAAGAATAATAGAAATATTATTATTTTTAAGAACATGGGTGATATTTTGATTGTTTGGTACTATTAGGTTAAGTCTTCATATTATCTACCCAAGAGAGATAAACACATATACACAGAGAAATTGTGGGACAGTAGAAAACAAAACACTTTGTCATTACTCTGCTAAATTCTCCCAGCACCAAAGCAGAGCTCAGCATAAGTAGAGAAAAAGCATATGACCTATGCTCAATGACTAAATAGAGCCTCCTACCAATCTGTTCATTTAATATCAATTTGGTGGAAGTCATAATTTTTCCCAGAAATTCAGCCTTAAATTAAATTTCCTGTCTGCTTTATAATTAGAAAAGATTATGCACAAAAGCATGACCATATTGCACATAATGATCCAACTATTGATAATTATGGCTCTGTATTTGCAATATGACCTTATTGTTATTTTCTTCTTCTCTGGAAAAGAGAGAAGATGAGTGACCATAGAATACCAGCAAAGGAGCAAAAGCATTGTTGATATATGGAGAGGAATGGGGGTCTGTCTACCACCCTCTGTCCTGTTCTATCAATTTTAATTTTCTTCTTAAACTGCTTGATTTGACAGTTAAACCTATGGTCAGTCATGGATAGAGTTTACCATTCTTGGAAAAAATATCAATTAACTGTCAAAAGAAAGCTGTTATAATTATATATGGCTCCTTATTTCGAACATACCACTGTTTTTTTTTTAGACATTTACAACCATGGTATATGACGCTTTAGTTTTTGCCCAGAGCCCATTTGAACAGGATATTAACTTACCTTAAGACCAATGGTCTGATTTAATTCTACTTATTAAATCACATCCTAGGGGTACCTGGATGTTGGGGCTCAGTCGTTGGGCATCTGCTTTTGGCTCAGCTCATGACCTCAGAGTCCTGGGATTGAGCCCCATATCGGGCTCCTTGCTTGGCCAGAGGCCTGCTTCTCCCTCTCTCACTCCCGCTGCTTGTGTTCCCTCTCTGGCTGTGTTTCTCTCTGTCAAGTAAATAAATAAATAAATAAATAAATAAATCTTTAAAAAATCACATCCTTTTCTGCTGTTCTACATCATTATAAAATTTTATAAAATTTCTATGCATGATAGCTTAATGTAATGAAAACATCCCATGTGTTAACATGAATGTCTTTTTATTATTAAGTTTGTGCAAAGAATTCTGAGTTCATCAGAATTCTGAGTTCATCAAAACACACACACACACACACACACACACACACAAAGTCCTCTCAATCATGGAAAGTTTGTATCTCTAAAATATTAATATGCATATATCTTTTTCTCAGAGAGGATCTCAATCATATTATCTTAATGATCTGGATCTCTCAGTTGTTATATTGCCTAATCTGTCATCTGCATTTATGGTCATCTTAGTATTTTAAAAAATTAAATAAACTCAGTTTTACTCTCTCATGGCACTCACTTTCCAAATGTCCCAAAAGTAGATTTGTGACCATATAATGTACTCTACTGTACCACATAACTTAGGACCAAGTGTCACTGCACTAGTGGTAGTATTTCCTAAGCAACTAGAATGTTCCTATATTGTAGATATGTAATATGAAGCATAACAACATTTATGTAAATGATAAGATCAGATAATAAGAAAAGGCAAAAATATCTCTTTTGAGTTGGCCCATGCTGAATTCAATCTATATTAATGTAAAAGAAAAGACTAAAGAGCAATGAAGAATGACATCTAGTGCTTAATTAATTGAGAAATAACAACTCTGTAGGGCAAAAGAGTTAAGACAGCAAATAAGATGGTAATCTACCTTATCCAAAATGCTGGACCTTCTTGTTCTATGAATAGATTGGAGATACCAAAAAATGAAAGAGATGACTTTATCACACAATGATACTCCCCAAAAGTAAATGTGCTTGAATTAATGTCTCCCAAATCAAACATATAGATTAGCATTCTTTTTAAATTAGAAAGAGCCTGGAAGGAGTAGTGAGGCTAGTAGGGGAAAGGAAATATTCTCACAAAAGGCAATCATCATCATCATTGTACAAGCCAATCATCATTATCATCATCATCATCATCATCATCATCATCTAATAGAAATCCAATAGAGTTGCATAAAAACAGAAATACTAATACCTGAAAAAATTGGCTTTCTAGAGGATATTTACATAAATGGAAATAAGGAAGCAGATTGCATACCTATTGCACACAAAGTATAGATTTGTTGAAAGAGAAAATGTGAACTGTTTTCATTGCCTTTCTGTAATGCAGAAATCCTAAAGTAATTTAACCATTTTTGTCTGCTTGTTTTCATGTATTTTAATAACCAGTTCTTTATCTGTTTGCTGATGGGAAGATAGCAAAAAGATCTTATAACAAAAATTTGTATGTGGTACTGACAAGCTTTCCACGTGGAGGATAATCTTTTGCCTAATTATTTTTAGTAAAGAACTTTTTCAGAAGTGAATTGCAAATTGTACATAGTTAATTTGATTTTCTCATTTATAGTAAAGTTATTTTAATAGAAGATATAATTAAGCTTAAACTTCAAAGTTTAAGAATAGATGTCAACTCGTGGATTTTATCAGATGAATCTAATAATTTTATATTTAAGTCACAATATTTGAAGAATGAAAGTCATCTGAAGATACATTTGAAGACAAGTTCAAGCCATGAAATATTTTTCTGGTTCACATTTTTTCCACTTTTTCCAAAGATATTCTTTACATTTGTTTATTATTGAAACTCAGTATATGCAGATAAGCATACTCAATAGTAGATCTGACAAAATTTCTGTCATTAGAAACTTTTCTTTCTGTGAAAAATGCCTTCAGTGGCCTTCTACTGAAGTCTGAATAAGGTCCCTAGCACATTGTTTAACAGGGCATTTTTTTTTTTCTACATAGTTTTATGGGTGTCAGTCCCATCAAGACCAAGATATATAGGAACACTCTGGTGCCTAGTCCCTCTAGGCTCCTAAATTCTCCAGCAGGCAGTCACTCACCAAAAAGCAGTGATGCCATCAGACTCATTTTATGAGTTCTTGGTGCCTGCCTTGTTCTAAGAATGGGCATTCTCAGTCACCCTATGAATATATACCTTGACTGCCCTATGTGCAGATGGGGAAACTAAGGTGCAAGGAGACTAAGAAATGTGCTTGATGCCATGCAGCCAGAGAGCTTACTAAAGTCATGACAGTACTGCTGCCCACCCTAGGTTAACATATTCTCTTCTCTCTCTCATTTATCTTGGTTATGTTATTTTAAGTAGCAGTGAGCTAATTTAATGATTTAGAAGAAAAACAAAGCAGGGCAAATTAAAAAAAAATTGCTGTCATTAGTTCCAGATTTTATTTTGTAATATTGACTTAAAATTGTTTTGTAATACTGATTTTTTTTTAAGATTTTATTTATTTATTTGACAGAGAGAAACACAGCTAGAGAGGAAACACAAGCAAGGGGAGTGAGAGAGGGAGAAGCAGGCTTCCCACCAAGCAGAGAGCCCAATGTGGGGCTCGATCCCAGGTCTCCAGGATCATGACCTGAGCCTAAGGCAGTTGCTTAACCAACTGAGCCACCAAGGTGCCACCTATACTGATTTTTTAATACTTCATAAGAACTGATTCTACAATTCTGATATTATATCTCATGTTTCATATAACATTTTAATTTGTATATATATGTTTATCTATATAATCATAACAGTGTTAACTATCTATTTTCTTTTATCCATTCATCTACAAAGTAACACAAATGGGAAACATAAAAATATTACAAAGTATAGATTATCTAATAAAAAACTGAATTTAGGTAGATGAGCAACTTACTGATATATAAGAATTATCATAAGCAATTTATATACATTCCTGCATTAAACTTCTATAAATTCCTTTATAGATTAAAAATAAATTCCATAGTTTAAAAATCATACTCAAGGTAACAGGTACAGTGTAGAGAAACTGGAAAAAAAGAAAAAAAAAACTTAGATTGAGTGTTTAATCTAAAATACCACCAAAATAAATTAGATAAAGCAATTATGGGTATGTGGAGACATAGATCCAGTTATTAAAGTAATTACAGCTTATGGACATCTTCTATTTGTTTCTCCAAACTACTGCCATTTGAATACATCTTATTCTGAAAAATGTTCTTTTAGCATTCTTTTAAGATATAGAGAATTGTCATTTTTGTTATTTCCCTGTGCATTCTGATGTGATATGTTGTCCCTATCTTCAGTTTTCACAAAAGTTTTCAACATCAGAGATGTCTATGAAATTATTAATCAATTATGGAAAATTCTCAGTCTTTTATTTCTATTTGTGCTTCTTTTTGCATATTTTGTGTTGATATCATCTTGTTCAGCAGTTATTTTCTCTGAGTCTTGCTTCCTTTCTTACATGTGCTTGGGCTTTGTCAACATTTTCAAACCATAAAAAAAGGTAATCATCAATTTGAGAAATAAAAAGATTGAAAAAGTAATCATTTCTTAATTATATCATTAAGTTTTTTAATTAAGCAAAAACAGAGCAGCCTTATTTCAGTATTCCTTTCTGAATGGAATTTAATATATGTCTACCTTGATAAGAGTTCCCAGTTCCTTGGAAAAGTATACTTAAAATTGATACTGTCATATGCATATGTTTTCCAAAATTAAATGTGCAGCTAACAAAGTTAATATCAATTTAGTCATTCAAAGATTTTCTGATGCCTTTACCAAATGAACTTGCAGATATTTTTATAAGTAGATATATAAGTGACACATATAAATTGAATACTGTGGCCATATTTATGATGCTTAAGTTGTAGAAAACCACAGTGTGTGTTACATAGAAAATATATATTGCACAAAGATAATGTCTATGAAAGTTTTTTTCTTTTTCTGTAAAGCAGTACTTCCATACTCCTTAACAAAAAATTCAACTGAGAGTAAAGATTAACTTTGAATATTCTGGTAAGAGTTTAAAAAAAAAGTTGATAACAACACCCTAGGGATATGTGAAAACTCTATTTCAGGGTAAAGATTATAATCTGTTATATGAATTTAATTCTAATTTGTAAACATACGTTACAATATTTTTGAATTACAGCTACCTAGCTTTAAAGGAATAATATTAAAAGTATTAAAATACATAAAGTGGCATATAGTAAGCAATCAGTACATGTATGTTCATAAAATTTGATATAAAGGAAAGTGTATTAAATATCCATTTCTAGTTAAACCTACCTTTATGACATCAAAGTGGTGTACTTCTGCCACCAGGATATGTCTAAGGCAGGAAAATATTTTAAAGGTGAGCAGTAGCATTGAAAGATTTTGGGAATAGAAAAAGGCAGAATTATTTCTAAGAGATGACTTAGATCACTCTTGAATGCTTTTAAAACAGCTGAAGTTTCCAGATTTGATTCCCTTTGGATAGTTTTCATTTTGATAATCCTTGTAGTAGAAAAGAGATAAGTTTTAAAACTTCTAAAACATTAGAACTTTACTACAAAATTTGGCAAAGGATAGGATAGACAATTCACAAAGCAAAAAATAAAAATAGTTAACTGACTCCTGAAAAAGTTCCAATTTCTTCATTTCACTAATTAAAAAAAATCTTTACCTATTATTCTTCAATTTCAATATACAATTGAAGTCTAATATTGGTTAAATCTTGGTTGTAGGAATATAGGTGTTTCATATATTTCCCTTCTGAAGTTTCTCTGAATTTTACATAAAAAGTATGTATTACTTTTAAAACCAAGATATATGTATCAAATTTACTTTAATAGAATCTATGGAAATAGTGCATTTTTAAAAAGATAATGAGGAACATTTTTTTTAGCTTGTACAGTACATACATGAACTCTGATACAAAATGTTTTATGAGTCAATAGGGCACTGCAATAAAGCAAGAGAAAGAAATAAAATTCAGAGACACCCAGCTGTCTCTGTTGGGTGAGCATCTGACTCTTGATTTCAGCTGGAATCATGATCTTAGGGTTGTGAGATTGAGCCTGCGGAGCCTGCTTAGGACTCTCTTTCTCCCTATGCCCCTCCCTGCTTCTCGAAAGAAAGAAAGAAAGAAAGAAAGAAAGAAAGAAAGAAAGAACTCATTAAAGATTGAAAAGAAATAAAATTGCCCATATTTAGAGATGATGCTTCTTGCAGAGACTATCCCAAAGAAGTGATAAACTCCTAGAAGTAATAAAGAAATAAATGAGTTCAAAAAGATTGCAGAGTAAAAGATCAACACACAACAGTTACATTTCCACACAGTAACAAAGAATATGCAGATACATAAGAAAACACTTAATAAAACATGGAGAGTATCACTATTTTGAAAATTGCTGAAGACTTATTAAAATAAACAAAAACAAACACCTAAATAAATGGAAAGACACAGTGTTCATAGTTTAAAAGTTTCAACATGGTAGATATGTCTGCTCTACCCAAATAAACCCATAAGTTTAAATCAATCCCATGAAGGAATCTGTAATCACAAACTAATTCTAAAGTGTAAATAGAAAGTCATAAGCTCCAAAACAGCTAAAATAATCTTCCAAGACAAGAGAAAATAGAAGGAAATACATCACCAGTTTTACTGTATAGCTACAATATCAACACTGGTTTTGACAGATGGGTAAAACAGCTCAATTGTACAGAATAAAGAATCTATAAATAGACATATACAAATATTCCTAACTAATTTTTGACGTAGGTGAGAACATAATTCACTGAGAAAGAAAAATGATGTTGGAACTAATAGACATCCATTAGCAAATAAATAAATAAATGAATAAATAAAACAACCCAAACTTCATACTTTATACAAAAAATAAGTTAAAATGTATTATAGACATACACATAAAACCATTAAATTAACAATCTTTTAGAAAAAAACAGGGACAATTGCAAGATCTAGAGGTAGGCAGTATTCTTAGACTTCACAACAAAAGTATGTTCCATCAAAGGAAAAAAAATGTTAAATGGAGTTTCATCAATATTAAAATTTTTTATTCTGCAAAAGACCATGTGAAAAGGGGAAAGGAGAACAAAACATTTTAAAACTGGGATAAAATATCTGTAAATCTATATGACAAAGACCTAATATTAATATTTCAAAACTCAAAACTCAACAATGAATAACAACCCAATTAGAAAATGAACAAAGACAAAAAGAAACAGTTCACTGAAGATGGTTTGTAAATGGCAAATAACATTAAAATACTGTTTACTATCAATGGCCATCAGAGAAATGAAAATGAAAACAATAATGATATACTAATACACATCTATCAGATTGGCTAAAATATGTTTTTAATTTAAAAAGAAGTGTTAATACCTATTCTCTTCAAAATATTCCGAAGAAGAAGAAGAAGAAGAAGAAGAAGAAGAAGAAGAAGAGGAGGAGGAGGAGGAGGAGGAGGAGGAGGAGGAGGAGGAGGGGGAGGAGGAAGGAAAGTTTCCAAATACATTCTTTGAAGCCAGCATTTATTACCCTGATACTTAAAGCAGATACCACAAAGAAGAAGAAGAAGAAGAAGAAGAAGAAGAAGAAGAAGAAGAAGAAGAAGAAAAGGAAGAAAGAAAACTCTAGACCAATATCTCTGTTAAGCAGATGCAGAAATCCTTAACAAAATATTAGCAAACTGCATACACCAAAACTTTAAAAAGATCCTTCACCATGATCCGTTGTGATTTATTCCTTGGATTCAAGGATGATTCCATATTTGCAAATCAATCATCATACACCATATCAGTAAAACTAAGGATAAAAATCATGTGCAGTGAAAAGATTCAACATCCATTCATGATAAAAAATCTCAACAAAAATAGAGGAAACATACTTCAACATAATAAAGTTTTTATATGACAAACCCATAGCTAACATCATTTTCAATGATGAGAAAAAACAGTTTTCATCACAGGTCAAGAACAAGATAAGGATGTCCATTCCTGCCAGTATTATTCAACATAGTACTAAAAGTCCTAACCACAGCAATCAGATAAGAAAAAGAAATAAGAGACATCCATATTGGTAAAAAGGAAGTTAAACTGTAACTTTTTTTTGCAGACAACATTCTACTATACATAGAAAATCCTAAAGATCCCACCAAAAAACTACTAGTAGTTATAAACAAATTCAGTAAAGTTCAAGATGCAAATTAACACCCAGAAATCAGTAGCATTTTTATAAACTAACCATGAAGTTGCACAAAGGTAAATTAAAACAAAAAGAAAAACACGACTTAAAATTGTACCAAAAGAATCAAATACCAAGCAATATGGTTAACTGAAGAGGCAAAACAAAACAAAACAAAACCTGTATTCTGAAAACTATAAAACACTGATAAAAGATATTGAAGATGATACAGAAAATAGAATTTCCATGCTCAATGATCGGAATAAATATTGTCAAAATGTCTATATCATCTAAAGCAATCTTCAGATTCAATGAAATCCCTATCAAAATACCAAAAGTATTTTTCACAAAATTAGAACAAATAGTACTAAAGTTTGTACAGACCCACAGAATACCCTGACTAGCTGAAGCAGTCCTAAGAGAGAACAAAGTTGGAGATAGAACCCTTCTAGATTTCAGGAAATCCTACAAAGCTGTAGTAATCAAAATAGTGTAGTAATGACACAAAAATAGACATATAAATCAGTAGAACAAGATAGAGAGCCCAGAAATAAACCCACGCTTACCTGGTTAAGTAATCTTGACAAAGGAGGCAAGAATATACAATGGGGAAAAGCAGTTTTTTAATAAATTATGCTGGGAAAACTGGCAGCTGCATGCAAAAGAATGAAACTGGACTACTTTCTAACACCATACACAATTTAAACTTGAAATAGAATAAAGACCTGGGGCTCCTGAGTACCTCAGTCATTAGGCAGCTGCTTTCAGCTCAGGTCATCATTCCAGGGTCCTGGGATCCAGGCCTACATCCGGCTCTCTACCCAGCAGGGAGCCTGCTTCTCCCTGTCCAGCTCCCTTGTGCTTGTGTTCCCTCTTTTGCTATCTCTCTCTGTCATAAAGAAAATCTTTAAAAAAATAAAAGGAAAAAGAAGTAAAGACCTAACTATGAAACCTGAAATCTTAAAAATCCTGGAAGAGGGCACAGGCAGTAATCTCTGTGACACCAGCCATAGCAACATTTTTCTAGATATACCTCCTAAGGTAAGGGAAACAAAAGCAAAACAAACAAACAAACAACAATAACAACAAAAAAAACACAACTATTGGGACTACATCAAAATAAGAAGCTTTTGCACAGCAAAGGAAATAAACTTGTCAAATCACTAAGTTGTACACCTGAAACTGATGTAGCATATATATCAACTCTGCTCAAATGAAAAGCAAAGAAACAAATACAAACAAATAAACCAAAAATTGGTCACAAGCCCAAATGTTGGTGAAGATGCAGAAAAACTGCATAAGTCATATATTACTGGTGAAATGTTGAAGTGTACAGCTACTTTGGAAATAGTTTTTCAGTCTCGGGTAAGTTAGCATGTGTAATGACTAGAAGACCCAGCAATTGCACTCCTGGGCATCCATACCAGAGAAGTAAAAACTCATATTTCACTCAAAACCCTGTGCATTGTGGAGGGCACATAATGTCATAAGCACTAGGTGTTATATGCAACTAATGAATCATTGAACAGTACATTAAAAACTAATGATATACTATATGTTGGCTATTGAATTGAAATTAAGAAAATCTGCCATTATGTGTAAATAAGAAACAATATAAAAAGTTTGGAATGAAAAACAACAATAAAACCTGTGTATTAATGGTCATTACAGTTATCTTCATAACAGTCCCAAATTGGAAACAGTTCAAATGCCCTTCAGCTGGTGAATGGCTTAACAAACCATAATACAGTCATCCCATGAAATACAACTCAGTAATAAAATGAAAGAGTAAATTGATAATACAACAATTCAGATGAATCTCCAGGAAATACTGCTGAATGAAACCAGTTAATCCCAAAAGGCTGTAAACTGGAAGGTTTTATTTTATATAACAATTTTTAAATGAAAGCACTTTAAAAATAAGGAACAGACTAGTGTTTTCCAGAGGCTGGATAGGGAGAAGAGAGCAGGATCTAGGAGGTGGGATGGAACTATTCTGTATATTCCTTGTGGCTGTGCAGATGTAAATTTGCACGTGATAAAATTACATTGAACTAAATACATAATCACACACACAAGTACATTTAAAACTGGGAAAATTCTGAATAAGATCAGTGGATTTCATCAATGCCAATATTCTAGATATGATATTATATTTTGCAAGATGTTACTACTGAAGGAAACTGAATAAACTGTACATAAGATGTTTTTTTCACAACCACATATGAATCTATACTCATCTCAATAAAAATCTCAATTAAAAAAATTAAAAAGGCTAAGTTTATCCTATCCTACAAAGAAACAAGAAAATGTTACCTCTATCCTTTCAAATTCAGAACAATATCTTACACAAGTTATCCTTAGATTATCTGGTTAGTTTTTATAAAGGTGCATACAGCAATTCGTATATTTAAGGGTTCTATCATTCATTCTGCTTTGATATTTTGCGAACAATATGTTTTAATTTATGTAATTATAATTAGAAATTATATAAACATTTATATCCTGAAGACACTTGATAAATTTTTATTAAATTATTAAATAAAATTATATACAGAATGTTTGTTTTAATCTTAGACATTTTAAAAATTCTATAAAAATATGGCATTCTTAACATATATGTATTTGTCCCTATATTTTGGTAAATCTCATGGGTACAAGTTAAGGGAGCAATAGAAATTTCTTCAGGGTGTGGAGCAGAGTGGCGTAGGGTGGAAACCTTTATTTTATTGGCTTCACGCACTTCCAAATCTGCAATCTGTTTCAGTTCAGTGGTGCAACTCATTAAAATATTAAATAACTCACATTCTACTTGCATTTTGCATTGACAGGGAAATGACTAAAACTCCTCTATTTTGAAGACATCATTTAATTTTGGTTCTGTAAATGTTCAAAAAAGATATAGGACAATAATATAACATGTATTTTGTCCATCTACCCACCCGTAATCATTTTGTCAGTCAGAATTTTCCCCATAGACATCTGAAATTAATTGCAGGAAAGGGCACTTACCAATGATAATTTCCTTTACAAACATCATTTTACTTTATGTCTATTATTGCATTATACTTCAAATAAATACATCATGTCACAAGCCCATTTTCAAATTGTTGACAAATTGCTATTTTTTGGACAGTCTCAGAAATTCTGTTGCCTAAAAAGATGAGTATTTAGAAACATCTGAAAACATAACTGCATTTCCGGACATTTTTTTTCTTCTTTTTGGCACAGAAAAGCCATGACATTATAGCTTGTGACAAGTGACCTGTGAATGCTGGGATTGAAGTTTAATCACTGTTTTGAAGTCCTGCCTATTATATGTGTCATTTAAAACTAATACCAACTGTTACTCCTTTCATGCTTATTCAACACCCTACATTTATAAGCCAAAATGCTCGAGATATGCACAGCACAATTGAATAAAGATGTAGTTATTACTAAGGTGATAAAACAACTGTGCTATTATTAATATGTATGATTTTTTTTAAACTTTAGATGCTTGTAACATTTTAAAAAACAAGCATAAAATAGTTTAAATATACTGTATAGAAAGTAGGAAAAATTGCTGTAAGTTGTATAATGCCAACTTTTAAAAGAATGTTAGAAACAGATTTATTTAAAGCAGTGGAACTCAGAGATTGTAGCATATGGCTCAATGCAAAGTAACTGAAGACCACCGAACCAAAAAACTAGAACAACAAAGAGCAGGGACTCAAAGTTTTATTTCTTTTTGTCTTCTGGCACAAGAGAAGGGATAGTAAAGAAATGTGAATTTAGCTGCTGCTTTTTAGGCTTTGTTTTTGGAAAATGCATAAATTGTGTTAGCTAAATATTTTTCAATGCCGGGAATGGCCAGCAATCCTTGTAGAGACAGATGGAAAGATTACTCCAAACTTTGCAGTGAGAGAGAAGGTGGCAAAGGGGTCAAAGGTCAGAGATGAAGCCCCCCCCCCGCCCCCCTTTGCTCTTCTTTGCTCCTGCTTTTATTGGTCCTTCAAGATAATCAGGAATCCTTATTACTGTTGCTCAAGCACAGGATGTGTGACAAGGGGTCTTACTGAAACTGGGAGAATCTGTTATCAGAAAGATATGATATGTTACTCTGCCTTTTCTGTGAGTTCTGCTAAACAGAAGCGATAATGCTTACAGCTCTTAGATCACAGGGTGGCTGTTGGGGCTAAGAAAGC
The DNA here is from genome assembly GCA_004023965.1 of Spilogale gracilis. Classification (NCBI taxonomy): domain Eukaryota; kingdom Metazoa; phylum Chordata; class Mammalia; order Carnivora; family Mephitidae; genus Spilogale; species Spilogale gracilis. The sequence continues at coordinate 61,114 of PITA01004210.1, forward strand.
TTCAGGGAAGACAACTCCCCTGGGCATTGTGACTAAGCTGAGTGGTCGCGCAGGCCTAGGCTTTCCAAAAGCCTACACTGTTCTCCCCCCTTGCCCTCAGCGGCCTCTATGTTACATTTTAACAAGCCAAGTATTATGACTGATTTCATGCTCTACATTAACCCTAGCATTCCAATATGGAAAAAAAGTATTCATCATTCAGTTATAAAAAAGAGCACTTGAATTTCCTTTGCTATTGATGTTCTTAATTTATTACCTCTATTTTTAAAGTCAAAAGCAAAATATAAACAAGTAAATACACATAGAAAAACATTATTTGGCTCAGCACTGTTCATTAGTGCAGTTAGTACAGATTTAGTTCTGCTGTGAAAGAAGTAATAATTTTAGTCTCGAGTGAACCTAAATCTTTAAGTGATATGTAATTCCAAAGTGAAATGTAGATCTTTGACCATTACTGTTATATTGAAACAGCATCAAGTCAAAGTTCACTTCTATTTTATGTATAATAATTAGATTTCCTCGTGGTGGTGAACAAGGAATCCTGATAGACACTGCCATCATACCATAATGTGTGACTGAAAATAGGTGTAGTCTATTCAATGTCTTATTAATTTCTACTTGGCGGCCTAGGGACACCTGAGTCTGACTATGTCCTAAACTGTTTCACTATTTTTCTCAGACATGTTCTTTCTCTTAGATTTCGCCTCTTTCTGCCTTGCTTTTCCATCCCAGTCACCCATGTCAGAAATCTGGAATTCATGTTGAGTTTAATTTCAGTTAACTGAAATATTAAACTCAATATTTCAGTCATCTCTGGGGTGCCTGGGTGGCTCAGATGCTTAAGTATCTGCCTAAAGCTCAGGTCATGACCTCAGATCCTGGGTTCGAGAGCCACATTGTGCTCCCAACTCAGCAGCAGTCTGCTTCTCCCTCTGCCTCTCCCCTGCTTGTGGTCTCTTATCTCTCTCTCTTAAATGAATAAACAAAATCTTAAAAAAAAATTTTTTTTTCAGTCATCCCCTGCATTTAATCTCAGGCCATTTCCTGTTTATTCTGTTTCCCTAATGACTTGAACATTCATCTTCTTCTCTTGTTTTAGCTTTATTCCTTTATTCCTTTATGACTATCATCATCTCACTGACGTCAGTGTCAGACCATTTGATCTATTTTACTTAAAAGTACCTGTGTTGGTCTTTTTTAATTGCAAACATGTTTTGTATTTCCCCTCAGCTTAAGATACTTCACAACACCCCATTGTTTACAGGATGAAATCCAAATTTCTTAGCTAATTATTTCCTCTATTTACCTTACAGGTCTTATACCTATTGAAAGGTTTCATGTGGGCTGGGATTAGCTATTTGATTCACCATTTTATTTTAAACACATATACTAATGCCTGACACATTGTAGATGCTCACAGATATTTAATCAATGGAAGAAAATAATAGTTTGCTTTGTTTTTCTCACTGCGTATCTCTCACTAAACTGTCTCTGCTCATGTAGCTTTCTCTGACAGAAATACCCTTCCTTTTGCCATGTTAAATTGGAAAAATGTAAATTTCTTAAGGGTTTCCTCAGTTCTTACTGAAATATCCCTTAGTAGGAATTGACCATGTCCTCTGTTGCTTCCATTGTACCTCACAGAACTGTTATCATTTCTACTATAACATTTGTCTTACTTATTTTCCTATGCCTTTCTTCTGACTGTGAGTTAGCAACTTGAAATCAAGGATTAGTTTTGTTCAAATTTCTAATGCCACTTACTAGTTCAGTGCTTAATTTTTTAATGAGATTAATGTATTGGTTAATTGAAAATTCAGTTATAAATTCATTTACATATTTCCTTTCCTCAATACTTTTATTCTTTAATAAAAATAATCAGTGTAGTAAAGAAAGATGTGGAAGTGACTAGTGGAAAAATGTTTTGTAAGACAAGAAATGGATATAAAAAACAGTATGTTGTACTTTGTAGTGCAAAGAAGGCCATTGGGAACAATTGAAAGGACTTCAAACAAGGAATCAATATGATTGATTTATGTTTGTTTTTTTTTAATGGCTGTGATAGCCCATAAAGAAATTAGAAAAATATAAAATTGGAAGCTAAACAACCAGTTAGGAGGATATATCTAGAGACCAAGCAAGAGGTGATGACAATTTGTACTTGTGACTTGGCAGGATGTATGAAAATAAATCAGGAATAGGAATACCTGAAGTGAAAAATGAGAAAATTCAAAACATCAAAAATGATTCCTACTTTTCTGGTTAACCAGGTGTATGGATTGAAGTGGCATATACTGAGACTGAAAACTGCAGATGGCCAACAAACACATGAAAAGATGTTCTACATCACTCATCATCTGGGAAATGCAAATCTAAACTACAATCAGATATCATCACCTCACACCTGTTAGAATGATGAAAATCAAAACCCAATAAACAATAAGTGGTGGCAAGGATGTGGAGAAAAAGGAACCCTTGTTGATGGGAATGCAAACTAGTGTAGCCAGTATGGAAAACAGTGTGGAGGTTCCTCAAAAAATTAAAAATAGAATTCCCTAGGATTCAATAATCCAAAAACACTATTTTGTAAAGATGCATGTATCCCTATGTTTATTGCAGTGTTATTTATAATAGCCAAATTATGGAAGCAGCACATGTGTCCACTGATAGGTGAATGGATAAAGATGATGTGATATATACGTTCAATGAAATATTGTTCAGCCATTTGAAACAACATGGAGCTAGAGAGTATAATGTTAAGTAAAAAAAAGTCAGTCAGAGGAAGACATATACCATATGATTTCACTCATGTGGAATATAAAAAAACAAATGAACAAAGGAAAGAGATAGAGAATGAGAAAACAAGAAATAAACTCTTAACTGTAGAAAACTGATGGCTACCACAGGAGGAGACAAAGAGAGAGAACAAAACACCCAAACCAGGAGAGGAGAGGGTGGAAAAGTAGGAATTAAAAAACGATTTAAAAATTAACTGGAAAATGATACCAAGGTATATAGAGGAAGCATTAACAAAACAAGAATAAACAGAAAGAATATATATTATAATCAAATTAAAAGTATATAGACTAAATGTGTATTATTTAAAAGATAAATGGCTTAGTGTTTTTTTTTAATGAGCTTCATGGTTTTTATAAGAGATTCACTTAAAACATAACAAGAAAAGATTAAAATAGGAGATAGAAAATGGCAATAAGATGCTAACAAAAGTATAGTTGTATTTATTCAAAATATAATTCAGAGCAAACAGCATTACGAATAAAGAAGTTTCCTATATAAAATGAAAATAATTTACCATCCTAGGAAGTTATGTGAAGTGAAAACCTTTATGTACTTAATGAAATATCCACAAGCTATAAAAAGCAAAAATTGTTTAAACAAGTGAAAAATATTTAAAAATCCACAGTTAGTATTGGCAATTTCAAAATTCTCATTTTAGTTATTTATAAGTCAAAACACAACAACAACAAATAAAGCTGTAAGAGATTTAAACAACAATACATTTGACTGGTAACAAGGGGTACTTAAACATACTGCCATCAAGTCTAGTGAATCCACATTCTTCTTGAGTGTGCAAAGGACATCTGCAAATGAATAATCACAAAAAGTTTTAAACAATAATCATTACAGTGACTACATCTGAATATTATACCTACATAAAATAAATAATCAATAACCAAGAGACAAAATTTGTCTAAAAAGAAACACTAAATCTCTTTTAAAAAATAGTGATGATGAAAAATAGGCCAAAGACCTGGACACTTTACCAAGAATATACAAGATGGCAAATAAACATGAAGAGATGCCCTAATTTGTGATCAGGGAATTACAACTTAAAACAATAATAAAATATTACTAAATATTTATCACAATGACTGAAATCCAGAAACACCAAATGCTGGCAAGAATGTGGAGTTACAGGAACTTTCATTCATTTCAGATGGGAATTCAAAATGGTGTAGCCACTATGGAAAGTGGTTTGGCATTTGCTACAAAATTAAACATACTTTTACCATATGATCCAGCAATCCTGCTCTTTGGCACTGACCCAAAGGAGATGAAAACTTATGTCCACACAAAAATCTGCACATGGATACATGGATGCTCATAGCAGCTTTGTTTATAATTGCCAAGACTTGGGAACAACCAAGATGTTCCACAGTAGGTGAACAGATAAACTGTGGTATATCCAGGCAATGAACTGCTATTTAGCGCTTACAAAAAAAGAGCCACGTAGCCCTACAAAGACATGGAGGAAACTTGAATACATATTACCAAGTGAAAGAAGCCCATCTGAAAAACTGGCATACTGTATGATTCCAACTATATGGAATTACATTCTGGAAAAGGTGAAACTATGGAGACAATAAAAAGTTGAGTGGTTACAGGGGTTTTGAGGAGAGACGAATGGGCAGAGCAAGAGGATTATAGAACAGTGAAAATACTACGTATGCATGATGGATGTGTTCTATTATACCTTTGTCCAAATTACATTTATTTATTTGTTTGCTTATAAAATATATATGTGTATGAATATATAGAGAGATATATAGATTCTTAGCACTTAGATTCACAATTTCAGTGCTCAAAAGGACCTAAAATGTCTATTCAATATTCACATTTTATGTCACAAAAATAAAAGTAAATTATTCAAGTTCACACAACAAAGGTTTAGGCTAGAGGGAATTAATTATTTATGTAGGAGTTAACTGTGTACTTTGGCCAGAAAAATCTTACCTATCTGCTATATATCTCTACCTCTACCGCCAACTCTACTTCTGTACCTATACTTGAACCTATAATTATACCTATACATCTATCTATAATTGTCTACATTATGAGGTTCAGTAGAAATGACAGCTAATGCTCTTTTCCAGTTTGAATAGTGTGTGTTTATGTGTATGTAATACAACTAGTTAATTGCAGAATTGAATCTTTACTGAACAAAAATTTTGACCTTGAAAGAATCAAAAATTAAACTTTCACACTTTCTGCTACCCTGTAATGAGTTACACTACACATATAAAAACAGCCACTATTTTAAATGATATATTATAGGCTGGCAAAATTAATATAGATGGCAATATAATGGAAGAATCATTTTCATTTTAACAACACTGCTATATTTCATACATCAAATATTATAAACCTTTTATTTCTCACAAAAAACAAAAGCCATCTGCAAAATCTAATGTGTCCCCAAAGTCTATTATTTTTATATATTATTTAATAGACTAGTCAGTCCAATTACAAAAGATTCACTAATTTTATTTTTAAATATTCCTGAATATCTAGAGGGTAGGACTAGAAGACCATCTGATACTAGATGACTCAAATGTGCAAAAAGAACATAAAACATGTATCTATCTGTGTTAACATAAAATGATTAAAACTGGTTTTAACAAGTCAAGTCACGCTTCAGGAAGAGAAAACAAGCAGGAGCTAGTAAACCAAACACCAATTTTCCAACCCATTTGATTATAAAAGACTGAGACATTAAGCTGTGGAAACTAGAGAAAAGCTGACAGTACCGTAATTAAATTGATACTACTAGTGACACCCTGATAGTGTACTTGTCAGGGTATAAATTCTTATAACATCAAATAAAAGTGACAAACTTCTCCCAGGACTTAGCTTTAGTTCTTCTAGAGGGGATTAGTTTACACAAATTACTTCTGGGATGTTTCATTTAAATTACTTAAGAGTCAAAGTGAATTCAGGCTAAGATAAACTATTTGTCCCACCTGTTGCACAGGCAGAACCAGAAGAAAAGATCAAAAGTCTCATTGAGCAAAACTGACCAGAGTTATAATTTTGGAGTACTTTTTTTGCAATTTTTTAATATTATAAATAAATCAAACTTGGGGGATACCATAGACATAGACATCAAAAGGTTACTTTTGTAGTGATGAATAATTTATAATATAGAAAGCTGGTATAGTCACGTCCCCCCATGGCAAGATTTTCATCTTTAGAAAGACTCTACATGACTCATAGGTTAAGAATTTTAGTTTTCAAGTATAATTTCACCTTTCTTTTTTCACTTCTCTGTGAAATGACAAGCAGAACATGTGTCAACCAAAATCAGAAAGGCTCCTGAGCTACCAAGAAAGTGATTTTTATAAAACCAAGTGTTACTATAATTTTTGCCCCTGACTACTGAAGAGATGTGACGGCCCTGCTGGTCGTGTGAAGGGAATGATCACCAGATGACAGTGAGAACGAAACACTGTCAGGCAGCCAGGCTTTCAGACTGCAGAAATTTACACTGAACAAAGCTGACAGCTTTTAAGAAGCATACCAAATTCTGGCTGCTTCTCTCTGAGCTAGCATGCTCATAACTTTTAAAGATGTGAATGGGGTCAGGACTGTGCTGAGAGTTTACCTAGAGAGACATACTTTGGCAGCAGGTTCGAAGGATGTAAAATATTAAATAATTATACAAAAAATTGGGACTGTCTATGTGACATAATTTAAGAAGACACACTAGGCACCATCTGTTCTTAAAACATGAATTTCTGTAGCTTTTTAAATTGCCAGTAATGACCACTATTTGGTATGACTTCTTTTTAGCTAGTTTCTTCCAAAGACTGCATAGTACCTACTAGTGGCAGAAGCATTCCTTTAGCAACCAATAATCATTAATAGGGATTCTTTTATAGCATTATTTAGTAAGCCCCATCCCAGACACCAAGTCCAATAATAAAGGGGAAAAGTAACACAGACGCCAAAACTGTAAAAAAACATCTGGAATACAATTCGGTCTAGTCTTTGTGCTTCCCTCTGAATGGGGTCCCTTCCTACTGGAAACTCTGTTTTACCACATGAATGTCTGCTTTTTTTGTCCATCTATGTTTCTACCAAAGATGAAACGGTTAACAGAATATTATTGAATAGTTTCACAAAATGCTATGGAAATAAGCTACCTTTTGAACCCCATAAGATTAAAGACAACTTAAACTTCCACCATCCTTCATGAAATGAATGAAAGGAAGAGTTAGAAGACATTGGAATACTCCTTGAGTTTGGCAAATGTAAGAGTTTGTTAGTGAAATGTGTCAGAATAAGCACCAGATTATGGATTATTTGTTCTATATGGAGTAACCTAGGGTTCCTAATCTCAAGCAGGATATTTCTTCAAGCTCTTGTACAACTCCCCTGGCATAGAATCCTTCAGGTTGTTCATTCATTCCAAAATGCATATTGAAATTTTGCTCAGAGATATATAGAAATGTACAAATAAGACTTTATCTCAGTGGACTCTTGTTTGATTTGTTTATTTCTCAAACATTCTAGATTCAGTGCCTCCACTAATTAAATGGTATAACCATTTAAAATGGTATTTCAAAGTAGAGGAAAACAAACAGATCTATGTCAGATTGTGTAAATCAAAAACTAGTGTTACATTTCTACCACCATCATATTTACTCTTAATTTAGAGGTTATCCAAGTCATTTAATATGGGCATCTCTCTTCATTTTACTGCTCTTCTCCATATAATTTCTGTGTATCTTCATCAAGTTATTTTCTTCTGTTTTAGGAAGTATCCCTTTCTTCAAAGTTAACTCTTCCACTAATATCTTTGGTTTTTTCACCAGACAGGTAAAATAATACCTTACCAATTATATCACATTCTCAATATTTCCTTTTCAAGTGTGTCCTTTCTTCATTGTCTTTACTTATGATTGGCTCTCCTCCTAAAACATAACCTAACAAATTAATTCTAATATTACCTGTACTCTTAATGACAAATAAAAATCATGTTCTGCCAGGAAACTGAATTATCCTGAGGAACAAAGCAGCCAATTTAGGTGAATTAATTTAAAACCTGAAAAAATTGTCAAAGTACAATTAATGTGAAAAAAGTGGGAAGCTACCCAGAAATTAAACTAGACATATAAAATTGGTTTGTTTTATATTTCAGTATTTTAGGATTATAATAGCAGTAAATTGAAGTCTTAGAACCGCATACAGGACGCCTGGATGGCTCAGTTGGTTAAGCGACTGCATTCGGCTCAGGTCATGATCCCGGAGACCAGGGATCGAGTCCCACATTGGGCTCCCTGCTTGGCGGGAAGCATGCTTCTCCCTCTCTGACTCCCCCTGCTTGTGTTCCCTCTCTGGCTGTGTTTCTCTCTGTCAAATAAATAAAATATTTAAAAAAAAACTGCATACAAAAATCAATAAATTAAATTATTAAAAATTAATAATATTTTCAGAGGAAGGACATAATTTATTTCCCTAGCTATATTGTATTTGGTATCTTTTATACTTTACCATGCATTTAACATTTTGAGACTGACTTTTTGAAGGTTATTTTTAACAACAACAACAAAAGTAATATTTTGCCAATTTTTGGAAGCGTTCGATAGTTTCGATAGTTCACTCATTTTAGAAACTTCTTATTGATTTTCTCTTCTTGAGTATTAACAGATAAAACTGTCATATTCTAAGTACTGATGAGCTTAGATGTGATTTGAAAATGACTCCAAAGTCACCAAATGAAATACTAAATCTTTTAAAGGAGTTGTTATTTTGCATATATATAATATTGTATTTATAACACAAATATGTGTGAAACCAATAAAGATTTCAACATCATTAGACAGAATATGCCCTAAATTAGAAGTTACAGGAAATTTTGGAGAGTAAATGCTTTTATGTTAGAATGACTTTTGTTTGAAGACTGATAACTTCTGTTTTCTGTGAAACTCAGTTTGTAAGGATTCAGATTATAAATACAATGACTGTTTTATAAAAATAGATCAGTTTAGCTTGGAAAATAGGGTTAAGCATTTTAGTTCTGAATTCCAACTCTTTCTCTTACTACTAATAACATACAAAGTTATCACCTCTTTAACTCCATAAAATACATACCACCTGACTGTTTTTATGTCCTCAATGAATGATTTTACATCAGTGTGACTGAAATTATGCCAGCAAGGACACCAGCCATGGAATTAGCATGGAATCAGTATATGGCAATGTGTTATTTCATTCAGATGACCCAAATAGCAGATGCCCATTGAATTAACTGGCAGATCATAGCCAAAAAGCAGAACTAAACAAAACGAAATAAACAAACAAAAAGAATAAAACAAGAAGAGTGTCAGCAACTTTTTAAAAGATTTTATTTAGTATTTATTTATTTATTTATGTATTTATGTGCTTGTTTATTTATTTATTTTAGAGAGAAAGAGTGTGCATGTGGAGGGAGGGGCAAGACGGAGAGAGAGGGACAAGCAGACTCTGTCCTAAGCATGATCTGAGCCAAAATCAAGAGTTGGGTGTTTAATCAACTAAGCCTCCCAGGCACCCCAGCAATTGTTATATGTAAGTGATGAGTGCCAGATAAAACATCGAATTGTGAAGAACACAATTATTCCTGGAACACGTATAGAGATAGAGGCAAATGCAGAATAAAGTAATGTAATTCAAAATGTAGGTACTTGGGTTTTAGAGACTTGCTACTTGTGTCTGAGTGTACTAATAAAAGGCACAAAATTTTATTTTGGTATTTTAGCTTCATATAATAGGTGATTACCACGGAGGAGGGCGCTGTATCAGATGAATACTCTTCTATAAGTCAAAATTTTTCGGGGAGCCAAAGTGGTTTTAGGATATTAAATTTTACCTAACAACATCTGTGATCCTTTAAATATAGGAAACATTGAATTGAACAAGGCTACAGATGTTTGTGTGTTTGCTTGCTTGCTTACTTTTGTTGTTCATGGCAGTGATTTTTGTGGTGGTGGAGAGGGAGACAGGCATAAAAGAAACTGTCTTTATTTCTTCTAAAAGTTTGCATAGGGGCACATAGGTAGTTTAGTTGGTTAAATGACTGCTTTCAGCTCAGGTCTTAATCCTGGATTTCCAGGATCAAGTCCCACATGGGGCTCCCTGCTGAGCAGGGAGTCTATTTTTCCCTTTGACCCTTCCTCCTCTCTTGTTCTCTCTCCTTCTCTCATTCTCTCTCATATAAATAAATAAAATATTCTTAAAAATAAATATGTTTGCATAGATAAGTGTACATTTGGATTTCTTAATGAAGAATATGAAATATGCCATTACTAAAATTTATCTATGGAATTCTTTAAAAATAAAAAGTATACTTTAAGGAGAATTTTGTCAAAGTTATTAAATTCCTGTTGTTCTGCCTATGTAGTTATCAAGCAATGGAATTTGTCTTCCTCTATAAAATTTCCAAAAGAAATGGAACAGTTTGGCCAATCATCTTGTATTATAAACTTCCTAGATAATCTCTTTGTTTTCTTTTATTTCCTAGAGCATTGGTCCATCATTAGCAGACAATAGCTCTAAGTACTTTTTAGCGAAGTTCCAGCCAAAGTGAACTTGTACATAGTTTGTGAAGGGTCCAGTTATCCCCCCCTTTGAGCATACGTTTATTAGTAACTTAAACATTCCAAATCTGCTCTATTTAAAGATGTAAATTGGGTAAAACAACTTGGCTTTAATTTAAAAAATAAGTAAAATATAGCCATCTCTCCTGGACAGTTGTGTTGATGCAAAGATCACTGTGGTAACCAGGTTCCTTACAACTATCAAAAGATATTAAGTATAAGTCATATAAAGTCTAATGACCTCCACTGGCTGGTGAGCTAATTCAGAGGGAAGTTTTATGACCTCATTCTGAACTTAACCATGGTTTCTTTTGTGTGTAATTGATAAGCTGGGATTTCCAAAAAATTGTCCATCCTTCTCTAAAGAATGTCTTTGAAATACTCAATTACTTCAATACTAGGAATAAAGGATATATAGATCATAGAATAACTCCTTACTTAACACAAAACTGCTTCCAAGTAATGAGCAGTAATGTTGAATTTAGTTTTTTTATCTCAAATTCAACCATCAGAAAAAAACAGAAAATGCTCCTTATGGTGAAAATAGCATTTTTTGAAATCTTTAGTTCTTAATACATATAACATATTCCATTCCTTACTGAAAGAGGAAGAGGGAGAGAAAGAGAAACACCCAGGCAGAGAGAGAGAATGTTGTTTGATATGAATTAACCAGCAATTTATTAATTTCTTTCTTTTTATTAGAACTTACATTAACAACTTCCTAAAATGCACATATTCACTAAGGATGAATTTGCTGAACTGTTTTAGTTGCCTGAGTGTTTTTCCCATAATGACTCTTTTTTATGTCATCAGTTATAAGAAACCATGACATGGGAGCACTAAAATTAGTGAAAAAACTAAGAGAAGCTCAACACAATGAATCAGAAACCTGCCAAGAAAATTTATTTGTATCACATACAGCAGAGAAATAGTATGTATGTCTTAGACTGTTTTGTACTTTAATGAAAATGGACTAATATAGCTATATACTAACACAGAGTCCTAGCTCCATGCTTTCTCTACTTTTGCTCCCAAATGCTCCATAAAATAAATGTTTCCTCTGTCTATACAAATGGTCTGGAACAAAAATGATCCAGTGAAAAGAGGGAGAGGGTAGGTAATATTGCCAAGACTAGTTTTGAAACCAGAACATGGCAGTAAGTGGTGGAAAGAGCCCAAGACTTAGATGCTTCCTTGATCTGACTTGGAGAATCATATCTTTGAAAAACATTCACTATTACATTGTAATTTCTACTACTTTCCACAATTAAGAGAATTAAAGAATTATGATACTGAAGATCTTTAGGATTATTCAATTAAACTACTTAAATTATTTCTTCATGTATTCATTTTTAAAATATTTTTAAAGTAATATTGGATTTCATCATAGTCCCCAAGGTTAGACTATATACTCAAAGTCAGGGGCTACTTAATAGTAATAACTTTCTTCACTGCCACTCTCAACTCCACTTTTCTGCATGTGGGAATCTATGTTTCCATCAAAAACTAAGAACAGTGGTTCACACATACCAAAGTGGAACAAAAACTCTCTGTGAATTCTTTCTTCAAATATCATCTCTTGTCACCTTTCCTAGGCAAGATTTTCTTTGATGTTGAAATATAAAAGAAGGTTTTTCAACTCCACAGAAACCACCCAACTTCTCCCCGAGTTCAAACTGGGGATAAAGGAACTTCAAAATAAGGTAGACATGTTGATGAAGGATTAAAAATATTATAGAAAACATTAGTAATTGAAGTAATTGAAGATGGTACATCTTGAAGAAAATATGTGAAATTTATATTCTCTGGAGGACTAAATATTTTTAACAGAGCATCAGGGAGATGTTTTTGTACTCTTAAAAGAACAAAAACGTATTTGGCGGAAGCTATTTTGATGGATTGCTGCATGGTCCAGGTTAAGATACAACAGTCCTTCGAAGGTTTTCCTGAGGAATGGCTTAAATATCAAATTTTGTGATGCCCCCAAATGGCTAAAGATTATGGGGCCCCCATGGATTGGATTGAGGCTATTGTATCTCAACTTGGTTACAGGTTGGGTAATCCAGAGAGTTTTTGTAAGTCCTTTTGCCCAAGCAGTGATCCAGATAAATTAAATCAGAATCTTGTACAGCAAAAGAGTCATCAATATTTTTTAAAGCTCCTTAGGTGATTACTTTGAGCAAGGCAAAACCACTGATTAAGAGTAAATATGAGGGACTTCTGGAATGATAGAGTAAGGAAATTAGTGGAAGTTGTCACAGAAGAGTAAAAATTTAAATGATATATATTTTTAAAACTATTTAAAATCTTTGGTAGTTACCCAAAAGGCATACGGCAAATGGAGAAACAGTCATTCAAACAAACTGTGAAATCTCAGTAAAAACAGTGAGAGTTTGTGTATTTTGAGACACAATTCACTCCATTAACATGAATTCCAGCCTTATGTTACAAAAGCCCTGTGTAGCCAAGAAGACAAGGAGTCCCTCTCCCTACCATCTTCAGTCTGGGACTATGGTTTCAGGGACAGACTGCTGGCATATTTTTATTCCCCTATCTCCTTTACTCAATACCATGTTGTATAAAGCCTGTTCCAGAAAAGTATAGGTAACAGAATTAGATCTCTCCTTTCCTCAGTCTTCATCTGTAGGGAAATCTATACTAGACACAGTAGGGTGAGTATATTGGGACCTCCATAGCCTGTGCCGCAGGATACTTGCAGGGTAGACACTCCAAGGAGAGAGATGCAGCTAAAAAAATCCCAGGGGCTTCCATCCTCCCCAGTGCCTATTCATAAAGCAGAAATGTCACTCCTGAAAAGCAGGTTTCTGCCCAGAGAGAAAGATAGGGTGAAAGACCAAATGTCTGCCTGAGAGGACTGATTTCTATTTGAAACAGAGAAAGGAGAACTCTATTCCTAAAGTCACTGTCAAAACGCAGAGATCTTTGTGGATAGCAATAAATAGGATGCTGGTAGTCCTTTAACTGGTCAATGTTGTACAGTAGCTGGAAGTTTAATAGAAAGAACCAAGGGAAGATACAGTCAAAAAGAACTCTCCTGGGATCACATTTAACTGTGCGGGGATTGAAATCTCCAAAACAATTGTAATGGTACATCACAGGCAAGCAATAAGGGAAACATGTAGTGTGGACTTTGAAACATTTGCCAAGTTGCACCAAATTTATCAACATGGGATGGAACCCTCATTGGCACAGGGGTTAAACATGACCTATGACCAAACACTGACTGAACGATAAGCTACTCTGATCCAAGGAGACTCCTGGAGTCACATTTATAAATATTATCATAATCTTCCCTATCATTCTGAAAGACTGTGCATCCGCATAGTAGATCACTCTCAGAAATAATCAGAGGGAAACTTCAGAGTTACTAGTTCTTGATGGAATATAGGGCAGAAAAAAATCATATATATATATATATAAACTCTGAACTCTATGCCATACACATGGTTAAAAGTAAAGAGTAAATGGTTAAGGGAGCTTAGACATAACCTACAACTCATAAGTGATTATGCTGACCCAAGGAAGGGGGATCCCAAGATAAAAAATTAAAAAAAAAAAAGAAAGGAAAAAAGCTCAACAAGGACATCAAGGTCTTAAAAATGCAGGGAGAATATTTTGCACAATTAGCAGCATTCAGAAAGAAATGAACAACTAGAAATATTATATTTTAAAAAAGTATTTGAAATCAATAATCTGTCCATTTTAAGAACCCAGGTAAAGGAGTGCAAATGAAATCTAGAGAAAGCAGAAAAAGGGAAGTAATAAAGACAAGAACAAAAATAAGTGAAATAAAAAAATAGAAAAACAATAGAGAAAATTGTTTTATAAGCAATAACTTAGTTTTTTAAACTAACAAATTTGACAAAAGTTTAGCTCAGCTGATCAAGAAAAAAGAAGGGAAACTCAAATTACTAGAACCAGTATTTAAAGATGTACTACTAATACAGACCTTACAAAAATAAAAAGAATTATGGGCAAATACCTTGAAACATACTTTCAATACTCTACATATTCAATGGAAATATATGTCTATATGAAAACTTGTACACAAATGGTTACAGCAACATTATTCATAATGACCAAAATGTGAAAACAAACCGAATGTTAATCAACTGATGAATGGATAAATAAAACATATTATAGCCATATACTGAGATATTATTTAATAGTAAAAATGAAACAAAGGACTGATCCATGCTACAACTTGAAAATATTGTGCTAAGTGAAAGATGAAATTTATAAATGGTTTGCTTTTGCATGATAATGTTTATTTAAGATGTCCAAAAGAGGTAATTCTATACAGATAGAAAATAGATTTGTGGTTACATAGGAAAAGGGTATTCGGATTAAAGTAAAATGAGAAGTGACAGCTAATGGGTAAGAATTTTCTTTTGGGAGGCATTTGTAAATATTCTGAAATTAGATTATGATAATGGTTGCATATCTCTATGAATATACTAAAATACAACTGGACACTTTAAATGAATGAACTGCATGTTATGTAAACTGTATTTCAGTAAAGTTGATTAATGAATAAATAGCTAGTGAAAGGAAAGAAAGAGAAGGAGTAAACATTACTAATTATTCGCACATGCCTCTTGTGCACATCACCTGGGAGTGGGAAGCTTATGGTTTTACAAATACCAATATAAAACCATACATGCAAAGATTCACATTTTATTAGTCTGATGTGGGCCAAACTTTGATACTTGTTAAAGTAGCCTCAGATCTTTCTAATGTGCACTTACTTTAAAAACCATTGAGATGGGGAGATTTGGGGAAGAAATAAAAGGAAGAAAAGGAAGAAACAAAAATATGTGGCTTGAACAGTGTGTGATAAGAACATTGACAGGACGCCCCCCCCCCCCCGCCTTTTTGGGTCTAGTTAGAATTCTTTTAATGACAATACTTTGCATTTCCTTATCAAGGGTCTATAACAATTTTCCATAGAAGACAAACAAGGCATATAGCTTTTTTCTTGTGTTCATATAAAGAAATTTTACTATTATTACTTGGGTATGAAGCAGAAATTAATTAAGCCTACTGACCATGTAATGCTGTTAAAACAACTTAATTTTTGTTTGTACATTTGTGAGATTTCTTCTTAATCACATTAGAATTTCAAATAGTTAACATTACTCACTGCATAGGACTCATTTGTTGTGTCCAAGAATGGACAGTATACTATCCAGTTCTTATATTCATTTTTGCGTTTGGGTGCTATTTACCACGACTATTACATCAAATCTGAGAAAACATTTCTTAGGATTTGGGGGTTTAAAATTACCTGCCTGCCAGTCTTTTCAGTTTTGAAAGCTGCTGCTTCCTACAGCTTCACTAGCTTCGTTCCTGAGATAGACTTTCCCATTTGTATTCACTATAAATGTTGATTACTTTCAGCCTATAACAAGATTTAGTTCCACCCTCCTGCCATTTACTAAACTGAAACTCATATGCAACAATTCATGCAAAAGGCTGGTATGGGTGGTATCTAACAAAAATTATAACTTCCATCATGGAAATGTGAATGCATATTAAGATCAAAGGTCAAAATTTCCATAATGATGTAGCCAGATGAAATGTGTTCCAGGATGCCTTTGGGAATCTAGCAACTTTGTCACACATTAATGCTTATTAGATGAAAATGAGTTTCACTGTCCAAATTAGATCTTGAAAGCTATTCCTCTTCACTTATAAGCAGCTAGCTACCAAATATTAGCTGACTTAATAGTATTTATTCAATCAATCTGATGGTTATATTTTATTAATTAACTGCAATTTATTTAAATGTAAATATTACTATAGTGTAAGAGTAGCTGAACAAAACCTTGAAGCCTATTGTTTAAGATTTTAAAAATAATACAGCATTTATGATAATTGGAAAAATTTTTATATGTTATATACATGTAACGTATAACCTTAGTTTTTACATTTAGTGTTTCATTTGACACAAATTCTTAAAGACTTGGTTTTGGATTAATATGTTAAAATTGAAAGACTAATGCAACTATGATAACATAATAACTTAATGAACAGAACAAATGACCATGACTGCATCCACATGAAATCTTATCCAGATCCACATCCTTCATTAACTGTAATGAATTGAAACATTTAAAGTCGTGATATAGAACTTCAAGTGATTTTATGAAGTTTCTTTGGTCAATGTAGCAGTAGGCATTTTATCATCTGTCAAATATAAAAGTGAGTGTTAATAATTTAAAGCAATGAAAATTTAACAATGCTTTATACCTGTTAAAATATTATTATGGAGGTAAACACAAATGGTAGTCTGTTGGGTAAAATTAATGATGGATCATGGAAATCAGTTTTGTTTTATTTTATTGTTTATTTTATTATGAATGCTAAATATATTTATTATAAGATTTTCCCTAAGAACTTCATAATAGGATTTTTGTATTAATTTTTAAACAATGATTAAAAACAAATTGTGAAATGGTCAACTAAGTCATCAATTGTGTTGTAGATAATTTATTACTATATTACTCATTTGGGTTATATAAAAGCAACCTGTGCAAAACTCTCAAAACAATCAGTTCACTAATTTTCTAACTTCTCTGCCTCTCCAACTCTACTAAGCCTTAAGTTCTTTCATAGCAGGCTATGAGTATCAAATTTATTTTTCAGTCTTAAAAGTAAGCTTAAAAAAAAATTAAAAAAAAATAAAAGTAAGCTTAGGCACTCAAATGTTTATTTAACAATAAACAATTGAATCATCATCAATGTATAAGATGCAACTGATTTCTATGCACTGATTTTGTATCCTGTTACTTTACTGAATTCATTTATCCGTTCTAGTAGGTTTTTTTTTTTTTTTTTGAGTCTTTAGGGTTTTCTATATGTAATATGTCATATGCATATAGTGAGAGTTATACTTCTTCCTTACCAATTTGGATTCCTTTTTTTTCTTTCTGTTGTCTAATTGCTATAGCTAGGACTTTCAGTACTATTTTGAATAAAAGTGGCAACAGTGGACATCCTTGTCTTGTTCCGGAGCTTGGTGCAAAAGCTCTCAGCCTTTCACGACTGAGTATATGTTAGCTGTGGATTTTTCATATATGGCCTTTATTTTGTTATGTTCCCTATATACCTACTTTGCAAAGGCTTTTTATCTTGAATGTATGTTGTACTTTATCAGATGCTTTTTCTGCATTCTTTTTAAAGATTTTATTTTATTTATTTGACACGCAGAGAGAGAGATCATAGGTAGGTAGAGAGGCAGGCAGAGAGAGAGAGAGAGGAGGAAGCAGGCTCCCTGATGAGCAGAGAGCCCCATGAGGCAGAGACTTTAAACCACTGAGCCACTCAGGCGCCCTTTTTCTGAATTTTTGAAATCCTTTCTTTTCTATCCTTTGCTATCCTTTCTTTGCTATCTTTTCTTCTACTGATGTGACACATCATGTTGATTGTTTTGCAAATATTGAACCACTTTTGCATCACAGGCATAAATCCCACTTGATTGTGGTGAATGAATGATTTTTTTAAATTTGGTTTGCTAATTATATGAGGATTTTTGTATCCATATTCATGAGAAATATTGGCCTATAGTTCTCTTTTTTTGTGGTGTCTTTATCTGATTTTGGTATAGGATGACACAGGCCTCAGAGAATGAATTTGAAAGTTTTCCTTCCTCTTGTATTTTTTGGGATGGTTTAAGAAGAATGGGTATTAACTCTTTAAATGTTTGATAGAACTCACTTGTGAAGCTATCTTGTCCTAGACTTTTGTTTTTTGAGAGTTTTTTGATTATTGATTCAATTTCATTAAAAGGAATTCATCTGTTCAAATGAAGAAATTAAGAAAACAATCTCCTTTACAGTTATACCAAAAGCAATAAGATACCTAGGAATAAACTTAACCAAAGAGGTGAAAGAATTATACTCTGAAAACAATAAAACACTGAAGAAAGAAATTCAGGATGATGCAAAGAAATGGAAAGACATTTCATGCCCATTTGGAAGAACCAATATTGTTAAAATGTCTATCTCTGCTACCCAAAGCAATCTACACATTTAATGCAATCCTTATCAAAATATAAAGAACATTTTTCTCAGAACTAGAAAAAACAGTCCTAAAATATGCATGGAACCACAAAAGACCTCAAATAGCCAAAGCAAT
Organism: Spilogale gracilis; assembly: GCA_004023965.1. Taxonomy (NCBI): domain Eukaryota; kingdom Metazoa; phylum Chordata; class Mammalia; order Carnivora; family Mephitidae; genus Spilogale; species Spilogale gracilis. Next base: position 79,653 of record PITA01004210.1, read on the forward strand.
ATTGAAGAAGAAAAACAAAACTGGAGGTATCACAATTATAAATTTCAAGTTCCATTACAAAGTGGTAGTAATTAAAACAGTATGTTACTGGCATAAAAATAAACACAGGTGGATACTAGACATTTTAAAAGATGTTCCACATCACTCACTATTAGGGAAATGCAAATCAAAACTATGATGAGATATCACCTCACACCTGTCTGAATCAAAAACGGAAAACAATAGATGTTGATAAGGATAGAGCTACAGTATGATTCAGCAATGCCACTTCCAGATATGTATCCAGAGGAAATGAAATCACTGTCTTGAGGAGATAGCAGTACTCCTATGTTCACTGCAGCATTATTCATGATATGGAAGCAACCTAAGTGTATACTGATGAATGAATAGATTAAAACATGTGCTAATAGAGTGTGTGTGCATATGTGTGTGTGTATATGTGTATAAAGTGAAATATTATTTAGTTTTTAAAAAAAGGAAATCCTGCTGTTTACAACAACATAGATGAACATGGACAAAATATGCCAAGTGAAATAAACCAGATACAGAAAGATGAATAGTGCTGTATTTTACTTATATGTGGAATCTAAAAGTCAGATTCATAGAAGCAGAGAGTAGAATGGTGGTTGCTAGAGGCTTGGGTTGTGGGAGAAATGAGATGTTGGTCAAAGGGTACAAATTTTTACTTATGCAAGATAAATAAGTTCTAGAGATTCTAATGTACAACATGACTACAGTCAACAATTCTGTACTGTATACTTGTGTACAATATACCTGTAGTGAGAACAACAAATGTAGTCACCACACACACAAAAGGTCATCATGTAAGATGATCGATATATTAATTAACTTTATTGTGGTAATAATTTCAAAAGATATATAAATATCAAAATATTATATTATCCACTCTAAAGATACACAATTTTTATTTGTCAGTTATATCTCAATAACACTGAAACAAAATACATAAAATAAAATAAAATAAAGGTAGCAAAGCAATTAAATTAGCATCCTTATTTCACTAATACATTTAGTTCAGTGCTTTGAGATTATTACATATTAAATTTTATGCAAAGGATACTTTGTCAAGTGGTAATTATAATAATGATCTAGTAATAAGTAAAAAGATATACTAAATCTTTTAGGTTGATTAATTAGGCTGAATCTATATTTGTTAAGAGACATATATATGAAAACTAGCTTTTCTAACAGCTGGGAATATTTCATGGCAATTGAAAATATTTTTCTTCACTTTGTGATGAGTAGAGTATATTTACAGAAATATATTGTTATGAGTCCTAATGATAATGGGTAAACTTCCAGCCCACATGTCATTTCAGTCAAATGTGACTGAATGTGTTGTATATGATCACATGAGATTCTGCCCCTTCTTCCAAGCTAGTATATGATGTGTTACATTATTTTCATTCAAAAATTAATATTATTTTAGTATCACAACATTCTTACAAAGAAAAAGATTTACATATGCTTATTTTATATTCAAAAGCAAGAAATGTGCAAATATTCATTGTATTAAAAAATTCAACTTTATTTTTTAAAGATTTTATTATTAATAATTTGACAGAGAGAGACAGCAAGAGAGAGAGCAGAAGCAGGGGGAGTGAGAGAGGGAGAAGCAGGCTCCTTGTAGAGCAGAGAGCCCAATGTGGGGTTCAATTCCAAGACCCTGGGATCATGACCTGAACCAAAGGCAGACGGTTAACAACTGAGCCACCCAGGTGGCCCCCCAAAATATTCAACTTTAATAAGAACATAGATAAAATTCCATCTTGGAAGTATGAGAAAAGAACTGTCTGAATTTATAAAATCATTTATACATTTTAATTGTGTTTATTTCCAATAAATACCAGTAGGTAGTCAATTGTCTATCAGCATTCTTTATAATAGAAATTAATTTTATTTTTTCACTGAAACAAAATCCTACTATTAAAAGTCACACTCTGATGTGTGTATGCACGGGAAAGCATGACTGCAATAATACTATTTTGCATTTGTTGCAGAGTTTGCCAGGATTGACTCTGTCACTGGCAGCAATCTTAATATAATGTTTACTAATAGCTCTGTAGAGGAGCATTATTTCCATAGCAACAAATGAACAATACTAGAGAGATTAATCGCTTCTACATTATCAGTGTACAGTTTGCTGTAAAGCAATGTTTTGTAGCTTGATAATTGCAAGTCTAGAATGATTGTACATTATGAGTTGATTAGCATAAACACTTAAGATGAAGAATGTCTCTGTTGAAATGGGGAGAGCTTTGCAAAACAGGCAGGACTATATAATGAATATAGCCATGGTTCAAAGACCATGTATGGAGCTATTAAACTGTAGCATTAGTCATATTATTTGACACTGGTCATTTGATATGGCCCATTCCTGGTGGGCTCTTTATTTGATGATACACTCACATGTACAGACATGCACACAACACATGAAAAGAATGACATTAGAATTTTAGGCAGAAATCCTTCATGAAATTATCTCTACACAAAGCCCTAGCTGGTCTCTAGAAATTTCAGCCTTGACTATAAGTAGATGCTTTGTGAGGTCTATGTCTAGACTTCCTTTTCATAAACAACTAGATTTCATTTAAGATATTTAGGTATAGTATAGATATGACTATCATATATTGCTTCAGGTTATTATACTATCCAGATAATATCCTTATTTGAGGACCATGTACTTTTACAAAAGAAAGGATATTATTTGAAGGCTTTGTGAACAGTGGCCTCAGAGAAACACAATGCATGTTTCATATGTATATAGGCACAAAACATTGCATTTTCTTAGTAATTCTCTACTAGTGGTACAAAAAATTGACAGAAAAATTAACTTTTCATTTTATTGAATTTAGAGACTCTGCTCTTTTTGTCATTTCATTTGTAAGAACAAAATTTCCATAAGGATGGTTCAGAAGAAAAATCCATAAAAAATCTTTAAAATCAGAAGAAAAAATAAGTTCACTTAAATCTATTAAAGTTTGAGCTAGTATATGAGTTTCTTTATATCAGAATTGTGTTTTTTTAAGAATGAGTGGTTAAATAAATAAGGAGACAGTATTAAAACAATTAGTATAAAAGTTATAAGCATATTTGTCATTGAGTAGCATAGTAAATAATGGGTGTACCATAAGCAACAATCTCTGTCTTTTGGATATCATAATGTTTCTAGTGTTTATTTTTATTATATTTATAAGGGTTATTTACTTTAAAAGAAATAAAAGGATACAATATATGACAAATGAAAAAATTCACTGCAGCTGTTCAGTAATCAGAATATCATTGACTGAACAATACTTGAAGATTTTCATTTGTGCTGAATATAATTAGTATGTAGGGAGTAATGTCCAATTTGGGCAGTAGATATTGCCCATATGATTCCATTAAAAGCACAGTTCAGAATGATTGTAAAGGAAACAACCACCACCAGTGCACCTGGGGACTATATAGTTAGCATCTTTGGAATGAACCCAGTAAATAAGATTTTTTTTTTTTCCAGTGAGCCGACCAGCTGTTCTTTCCATGGTTTCTCTAATAGCTACTTTCCCATGCACTATGGATTAACTAGCAAATTGATCAATTCTTTGATTAACCCATGGTTATTCTCATAGATTTTACTGAGGAGGCTCAAATGGATTTTATAACCAAAAATATCAAATAATTATTTTTAATTTATTATTTATTTTAGAGCGGGAGAGAGACTGAGCATGTGCAGGAGGGGCAGAGAGAGAGAGAGAGAGAGAGAGAGAGAGGATCTCAAGCACAACCAGATGTGGGACTTGATCTCAGAACCCTGAGATCACAACCTGAGCCAAAACCAAGAATTGGACACTTAACTGACTGACCCACCCAGGCACCCTCAAATAATTCTTATGTGAAATAGGAACTAAAATTAAATGACTATTCTGTATTCAATTATTCTGTATGCAAATTCTACATTGACATCTCAAGATTTTAGATTGTATAGTAAGAGGATTCCAAAAACTTTGTGCTAAGTTGTTTTATAAACAAAATGCTTCTCAATCAACTCCAGAATTTAAATTGGGAGTATAGGTGGTTATGTAAGTATTTGATAATTTCCAATTAAAAGAGTACTTAAGATGTCCATGAATTTCTTAGGGCTTAATAGGCTACAAATAAAATAAACAGATACCACAAGTAGAATTGCCACCAGGAAACTTTGAAAAAAATTAGTATCTTGTTTTAGTTTTTGTTAATTCAGATTTTCATATATCCAACTTTATTGAGGCAGAGACTAACAGATAGAAAATGCCTAGACTTCACAGGATATTGCTAGTCACCAAATAATACTGTTCAAATAACAACTTTTAATTATTTTTATTTTTAAAATAAGTTACTCATACCTTACATATTATATAATATATTCTGCTATAGTAGGGACTAGAATGCATGAATTTAGGCTAAATTCCCAAACCAAGATACTAAAATCTAAATGTAAATCTCCAGATATTAATATTCAAATTTGTTTTTCCTAAATTGCTTTCAATATCACTGGGGGGGAGAATGTGAACACAGTGTGTGTTTTGGGGACGCAGAAGGGACGCAATTACTGTTGGCTGTGATGTTTGGCTCCTTATCCTTCTTTTTGACCCTCTAGGTGTTTTGAAAACTGGAAATATATATAGTATGTCTTTGAATAAATGCATGAATGCACTTTCTTTAAGAAAATATAATACATAGGAGCACCTGGGTGGCTCAATTGGTTGAGCGACTGCCTTCGGCTCAGGTCATGATCCCTGAAACCGGGGATCGAGTCCCACATCGGGATTCATGCTCGGCGGGAAGGCTGCTTCTCCCTCTCTCACTCCCCCTGCTTGTGTTCCCTATCTCGCTGTGTTTCTCTCTGTCAAATAAATAAATAAAATAAAAATTAAAAAAAAGAAAATATAATACATATATTCTAGATTGACTAGAATGTTTTAAATTAAGAATAATCTATTCACAAAATATTTTTCATTGGCATTTTTTATCATTACAGTACTCTTAGTATATAGTAAAATTATAAAAGTATATATGTAGTGTGTAAACACTTGATAACTTACACAACTTAAATACAGGAAAGTGCATATAAAGAAAAGTACACATAAATACATCTGACTGTAAAATTTGGTGTTTTTCTAAATTTTTCAGAGAAGAGTGAGGTCAAGTGTTCAAAAATTTAAAGCAATATCTTTTTTTATTGAAGTGCAATTAATATACAATGCTATATTAATTCCAGTTGTATAATATATTGATTCAACAATTCTGTATATTACTCAGTGCTCACCATAAGTGTCATCACCATCTGTCACCAAACAACCTTTTAATGATTGCAAAGTAATACATTTTGTTAATATAAAATTTTTTTATTTATCACTCTATGGTACTAACATTTATATGTTTTTCCATTTTTGATATTATGAAAGTGTCACAAAAATTCTATTAAGTCACATAAGTTACATCCATATAAATTTCTTTTTCTGATTAAGATATGTATTAGATATAGGGTTATGTTTTTCTACATGTAAAGCACACTTATTTTTCTTAAAATTATTTATTTATATGAGTGGGGGAGGGTGGAGTGAGATGAAGAATCCCAAACAGACTCCTTGCTGAGTGCAGAGAACAACCCAGGGCTTGATCCCATGACCCTGAGATCATGACCTGAGGCAAAATCAAGAGTCAGACACCTACTAAACTGAGCCACGCAGGCACACTCACATTTATTTTTTTAATTAAGATTTTAGTTTGTTAGGGCAGTTTAAGGTCCACAGCAGAATTGAGGGGAGGGAGAGATTTGCCATATACCCCCTGAGTAGCATACTCCACTATCAACATCTCTCTACAGTGTTGTTAACATTTATTTCAATCAATGAACATACATTGACACATCATAATCACTTTCAGTCTATAATTGAGGGTGAATTCAGTCAATGTTATATATTCAGTGGGTTTGGGCAAATGTATAATGATATATCCACCATTGTGGATTCCTATGGAGTTTTTCACCGTCCTAAAAATTTTCTTTGCGCTCTCTATTCATCTGTCTTTGTATTGCCTGTATCTACTGATCTTTTTATTGTCTTCATAGTTTTGCCTTTCCATAATATCATACAGCTGGAACCATGCAGTATGTATCCTTTGCAGATTGGCTTCTTTCACCTACTACTATGCATTTAAATTTCCACAATGCTTTTTATAACTTTATAGCACATTTGTTTTAGCATTGAATCATATTCCATTGTCTGGATGTATGACAGTTGATTTATTCATTCACCCACTGAAGGACATCTTTGTTGCCCCGAGTTTTGTCAGTTATGAATAAAGCTGCTATAAAGGTCCATGTGAAGGTGTTTTGCTTTGTGAGTTTTTTGTTTGGGTTTGTTTTGTTTTGTCTTGTTTTTCTTGTTTGTTTTATATGAACATAAATTTTCACCTCCTTTGGGTTAACACCATAACATGAGCTTGACTGCTGGATTGTATGGTAAGAGTATGTTTGGTTTTGTAAGAAACTGCCAAATTGTCTTCCAAAGTGGTTGTACCATTTTGTATTCCCACCAGCAATGAATGAAGGGTCTTAAGACCTCTACAGTCTCCCAAGCATTTCGTGTTGTCAGTGTTCAGATTTGGGGTATTCTTATGTGCTTGTAGTTGTATCTAGTTTTATTTTCCTTATGACTTATGATGTGGAACATTATTATATGCTTATTTGCATATAAAACATCGTTGGTTCATTTTTAAATTGGATAGTTGTATTCTTATTATTGAGTTTTAATAGTTCTTTTTATATTTTAGATAAAATAGGAGTTACACTGTTCATCACTGTGTTTTTTAACCATTTTTTTAAAAGTTAGGAAGGTTGAAGGAATATCAGCAATCCAATTTCATTTTTCAATTTGACAACTATAGAAATACTAAGTCCTTTATTTTTTAAAAGTTTTTATTTATTCATTCATTTAAGTAATCTCTATACCCAACATTGGGCTGGAGCTCATGACCCAGAGAAGTTACACACTTCTCTGACTCATCCAGCCAGGCACCCTAAAATACTAAATCATTTACATCACTTGCATTAAGTATCTTAAAGTCAGAAATATCAAATTCATGAATGAAGATAATATTTTTTAAAACTTGCATATAAATTTCTGCATTTTCAGTTGTGAACTCAATTGAAGCTATCCCTGAGCTCATACTAGCTTTTAATATTCATTTTTTCCACTTGATTACTAGTCAGCTATTGAGGAAAAGTCAAAAAATGTTTTTTTGTGGATTTCCATCCTTGAATATACTTCAACATGCAGCAATTCAATGTTAAGAATCTCCATCAACTTACATTTAGTTTACAGACCTTGCTGCTTTAAATTTACATAGAAAACTAGAAATAAAGTCTTATCTGTACAAAATATAATTCTATGAATCTATTTATTCCCAGCAGATGGGATTTAAATGCTTCCACCAAATAACCACTTCAGCCACTTAGTACACAAAAACCAGTTTAGTCATTAGGCATTTTCAGGGATGAGTGTTGGAATCATTTCTCTAGAGAGGTTAATGCAAGAAAGAAGGGAGGAGGAACAGATCAGGAAAGAGAGAAGAATGTATTAAAGAAATTCCTGGCAGGCATAAGTGAGAGGTGGCAGAAGGAGGAATAAAAGGAAAAATGCAAGGTTGTCAGCATTGTTATATAGCTCAGTTTTTTTCCTGAGACCAAATTAACCTGAAAAGAGATGTTTCTTGTATATGAGATAACTTACTTTGCTGCTTAATAAGATGCAGAACCTCACTACTTAAAAAAAAAAAGAAAAGTGTCCTTTGGTGGGCTTGAATGTTGTTAGATAATTTGGGGGAAAAATCAGTGTCATTTCCTTTGGGCCAACTTGTGCTGGTCACAGATTTAATACTTGTTTTTTTGTTATAATAGTTGAATTTTCTTACATAGAGATAATGTCAATTTAATAATTGTCGATAGGCCACTAGTTTATTTATTTTTTTTTAAAAGATTTTATTTATTTGACAGCGAGAAACACAGCGAGAGAGGGAACACAAGCAGGGGGAGTGAGAGAGGGAGAAGCAGGCTTCCCGCCGAGCAGGGAGCCCGATGTGGGGCTTGATCCCGGGTCTCCGGGATCATGACCTGAGCCGAAGGCAGTTGCTTAACCAACTGAGCCACCCAGGCGTCCCCACTAGTTTATTCTTAAACATTTATCATATAGAAGCTGATTTGCTTCAGAATGTGAATTAAAACAACTGGATGAGACAGTATGAGATCTGGAATCAATTAATAAAGGATTTTCTTCATTGTTTAACCATCAATTTTATACAATTATCATCTAGCAGTTACTGAGTTTATTATTCATGATATAAACAATTTCTCATCAAATTAATACTATTAATATTTTAAATTAATATTACATTTAAATAAATAGGATATTTAAAGAAAAAGTATTCCATCATTCATGAAATTTCACTGTCACTATTAGTTTTATTACCACAGTAATAATTTTTTTTGTGTGAGTGTAGTTAATGTTTAAAGGACAATATGAGTTTGAACTATGCAGGCCCACTTATATGTGGATTTTTTTTCAACAAATATGTAAACTTACAGTATTGATAAAGTATATTTTTCTTATGATTTTCCTATTAACATTTTTTCTCTAGCTTATTTTACTATAAGAATAGTGTTATATATTCAATATATATGTAAGATATATATATTATTTCTAATACATATAACATAAAATATCTTAATTTAGTGTTTATGTTATTGGCAAGGCTTCTGGTCAACAGTAGACTATTAGTAGTTAAGTTTTTGGGGAATCAAAAGTTATATGTTGATTTGTCACTGCACAGGAGATTGGCACCCCTAAACCCCATTCAAAAATCAACAATTACTTAAGATCAGAATATATTTGACCACAAAATGACAATTAATTAAAAGATTGAAAAAAGAAAAGATGAAGGAGCTAAAAGAAAGAAAAAGGAAAAAAAGAAAAGCATCATAGGACATTTTGAGAATTTGAGGGTAAATCCCCTACTGTGAGAGTCCTTTGGGAATTTGCTTACTGCCGTTTATGCTCCAGGAACAATATTCCAGACCTACATTGTATCACATAGAGAATACGTTGCACAAGACTGAGCACATTTTATAGTCTGCTAAGTGACTAATTTCTTCATTTCTCTTATAATCAATTTATCTCACCTAATCAGGTAATTTTTGATGGTAAATATTTTATCTGTCTTTAGGAAATGTCCCTGACCAACAGATTTACTAAATACAAAATATCCTTACTTTTTAAAGGAAATATCAGTAATTATGGGATAATCTTTGTTTAGGGTGATGTATTTTGGTGCATGCTATTATTAATAAGAAAAAAGAGTTATCGGTCTAACAGTTATAAGGTGCTTTAAAATATTAAAGTGAATCATGTTTGACAAATTTAAAAAATATAGTAAATAAAATTTGGAAACAAATGTAATATCCGTTAGCATAATCAGTTTTAGATACATTCCTCTGTCATTTCTAGTATTTCCAAATTATTAATTTTTGTTTAATTTTATATTTTTATGGCAAATAATATAGTTTAGAAAATAATAAAATGTATGTCCATGAAACTTATACATCCCACTTAAGAAATGGGATATATCTCATAGTTCTGTGTACTTCCGATAAATGTCATACTGTTTCTTCCCCTGAGATCACTGCATAACCTGTTGTTTTCTGTTAGTCATTCTTTAATTATCCAAAAATAGATTTATACAGTCAGATGTATAATGATATATTTTAGTTTTGGTTTTTGGAGATTATATATTATAAATACATTGTACAGTTTGTGACTTGCTTTGTTGGCTCAATATTCTCTTTTTCAGTTTTGACCTTTTGATGTGTGTGTTTATATAGTTCATTTGTTCATTCTCATTGCTATATAGTATTGTATTGTACACATACAAATAATTTATTTTTTCTATTCTATTGTTTGATATTTTTTCCTATTGCTTTGTGTTGTTATTAGTTGCTTTTATAATGCTATAAATGTATATATTTACATGAGTATCTATTGGTGTACATTTTAAACTCTTTGGTTAAAATATATTTATAAGAGAGGGTTGATTTTTCTCAAAGATTCCAAGGAGTTATATAACTACTTCATAAATTGCATATGTTTCACATACTTCTTACTTTGTGAATTATATTTTCACTCTTTTGATGATGTCTTCTGAATAAGACATTCTTTTTTTTTTTTTTTAAGATTTGTTTGTCAGAGAAAGTGAGAGCACAAACAAGGGGAGTAGCAGGCAGATGTAGAAGCAGTATCCATGCTGAGCAAGGATCCCAATGTGGGAATCCATCCCAGGATCCTGGGATCACGACCTGAGCCAAAGGCAGAAGCTTAACCAACTGCACCACCCAGGTGTCCCTGAATAAAACATTCTTAACTTCAGTGCATGCAAATGTATCCATCTTTTCATTTATAGTTAATGTCATTGGATCTTCTTTATGAAATCCATCCTTAACCAAAATTAAATTATAAGTATATATATATATATATATATATATATATATATATATGCATGTTTACTTTTGATTTTGAAGTTATTCTTCTAAATTTGGGTTCTTTATCCATATGGAGTTGATTTTCATGTCAGTTGTCAGATAAGAATCCATTATACTACATTTTTAATTTGGATAATGAATTTTTTCCAGCATTATTTGCTGGTAAGGTTATTTTCATCCAGTAGTTCTCAGTGCCATCTCTGTCAAAATGTAGGTTCCAGTACCTGCATAAGTTTGTTCTGGGCTCTGTGCTAGTCCACAAGTTTCTGTGACTCTCCCTCTGCCAAAACTCACAGGTTAATTACTATAGCTTCTAAAACTTCTAAATAATTAAAAATATAAAGACCTCCACAATGTTGTTCTTCTACAAGAGCATCTTAGTTATTTGCTTTTGAGTTTTTTTTGCTTTTCTGTCAAGTTATTCTCAAATTCCAAGTGGGATTTTTTATTTAAATTAAATTAAATTAAAGTTGAATTAAATATCTAGATGAATGTAGAAAAATTGACATACAATATTAAGTTTAATTAATGTTTATTTTATAAAAATATGTTTAGGTATTTTTAATGTCTTACATAATGAATTTTTATACAAAGTTCTTAAATTATTTTGCTACAGATTATTTGCAGATATTTATTGCTAGTAAAAATGGTTCAGTTAAATAATATATTGTCTCTTTACAAAAATACAATTAATATTTGAACAGCTCACAATGTTTCTGTAACTACTTATTATGACTATTTGTATTAAACACATACATTATTACTAGATTTTGAAATATTTTTATGAATATTTTATCTAATAGTCTTTTGGTGAAATATATATATATATATTTATATATTATATAAGGTCATGTCATCTCTAAACCGAATCAATATTACTTCTTCTTTTCCAATTGGGTGCTTATTTTTATTTGTTTCATGTCTGACTGTTCTGGATAGGACTTCCTACATGCCTATGGTAGGAGTGGGCACCCTTGTCTTACTCCTAGTGCCCACTCTTGCCATAGAGGGACATTTTTTAACCTTTCACCTTTGAATATTATCTTAGCTATGCGTTTTTCATATATGGCCTTTATTATGTTAGGCTATGTTCTTTCTATACCCAATTTATTGAAAGTATCATGAAAGGATGTTGAATTTTGTCAAATGCTTCTGTACCTGTGGAGAGTTTTATGATTTTTACCCTTCATTCTATTAATATTATGTGTTATGTTTGATTTCTGCATGTTAAAACACTGCTGCATCTCAAGGTTAAATTCCACTTAATCACTGTGTATGATTCTTTTAGTGTGCCATTGAATTCAGTTCACTAGAATATTGTTGAGAATTTAGTTAATTTGAGCTTTTTATTTTTTTCAAGTACGTATTTATCACTCTTCTCGTTTAGAACTGCCTTTGCTGTGTCTCATAAATTTTGATATGTTGTGCTTTCATTTTAATTTATCTTAAAACACTTTTTTTATGTCAAGTACTTTATGATTTAACTTTTGATTTCTACCTTTGATCCCTCTGTTGTTGAGAAGTGTGTTGTTCAACTTCCATGTATTTGTGAATTTTTCATTTTTCCATCTGTTATCGATTCCTAGTTTTATACTGTGGTGGTCAGAAAGCATACTATCTGGGGGTGCTTTGGTGGCTCAGGGAGTTAAAGCCTCTGCCTTCAGCTCAGGTCATGATCTCAGGGTCCTGGGATCAAGCCCCACATCAGGCTCTCTGCTCAGTGGGGAGCCTGCTTCCCCCTCTTTCTCTGCCTGCCTCTCTGACTACTTGTGATCTCTCTTTATCAAATAAATACATAAAATCATTAAAAAAAAGAAGAAGAAGAAGAAAACATACCATATGTAATTTTAGTCCTCTTAAATTGATTACAGCTTGCTTTCTGGATCCAGTGTGTGACATATCCTGAAAATAATGTTTTGTGTGCTCTTGGGAAGAATGTATATTCTGGTGCTATTGGGTGATGTTCTCTATATGTGCTTATTAGATCCATTTTGTCTATAAGATTATATTTAGATATGCTGCTTTCTTATTAACTTTCTTTCTGGATGATCCAGCCAATGTTGAATGTGAGGAATTGAAGTCCCTTTGTATTAGTGTATCACTGTGCATTTCTGCCTTCAGTTTTGTTAATACTTGTTTTAAGACCTAAGTGCTCCAATGATAGATGCATATATACGTACTGTTATATCCTTTTGCTGAATTGACCATTTTATTATTGTATAATGACTTCTTTGTCTCTTATGACTGAATTTGATTGAAAAATCTATTTTACCTGATATAAGTATATAACTCCTAATCTCTTGGTTAATATTTTCATGGAATAGTTCCATGTCCTTAAAGCTCTCTTGTGTGTAGCATATTATTGGATCTTGTTTTTTTAAACTTCACCTACTTTTTGCATTTCTATTGGAGAATGCAATTCTTTTACATTTAAAGTAATTTTGAATAGGTAAAGACTTGACTTACTATTGCCATTTCTTTAGTTGTTTTTTGCCTGTTTTTTGGTTGTTTTTGTTGTTGCTGTTGTTGTTCCCGTTTTTTCCTTCCTCTGCTTACTGTCTTCCTTTGTGATTTACTTTTTGTAGTGGTATGTTTTAATCCCTTTATCTTTTGTATACTTGCTATAGGGTTTTTGTTTTGTTTTTTTTTTCCCCTCTATGTATGCATCATTACTTCCATGTAACAGGGTTGCCATATTAAAAAAAGTAATGACCAGAGATACTGGAGAAATACTTATAGATACTGCTTTAGAAATGGTAGCAATATTCAAAAGCATGTAATATTATAAAATAGCATTGGTTCTTTAGCCAGACACAGAAAGATACACTGCCAGCAACTATAAGGAGATACCATCCAAAGTTAGCCACTTTTTTTTAGTCAGTTACTTTTTAAATGCACATAATAGGCTTTCTTTCAGAAGCCTTGCACTTTACAATTTCTCATAAATCTATTCTCTTTGATGTTTTTTATCATTCTTGTCAAAATTTGTTTAATGTAATGGTTAATTAGAAAGGATCACATAAATTTGTCTATGTTAGAACTTAAAATATTTTAAAGTTTATATTGGAATTTTAATAGAAATTCTGTCCCCTGATAAAACAATGAAACCATAATGGTATAACTTTAGGCATCAGATAGAAGCAAATGGACAAATTAGGGCAAATACCTGGGACCTCCTCAGTGTCTCTCATGCATTCCAAAGTAAGAAGTAAGTCTTAAGGTTCTGCATATAATGCTGATTCAGACAGAAGAAAAAATTTTAAAGTTGAAAAACTAAACTTATACACTGTTTAAAATCTTATTGTTTATGAGTCCTATACATATTACAGGAAATTTCCATCTTGCTAGTCAGAGTCAGGTTTATTGTACCAAAGAAATAACTTAATAATATCTTCAGGAATATAATTGAATTAATGAGATTTAAATTTTCTTAATTGGAAGCCAAAATAGAGTTTGGGCACAGATAATTCACATTATACTATCTTTTATGAATAATATATGCTTAGATCAAAATTATAATATTTTAAGTTTATTAAACTCAAGGAGTTTATCTACATATATAAACTGCCATATTGAATGCATGGTCAACTTAATATGAAATAAAAGACAACTTGTCAAATTCATTTTCCATTACTAATGATGTAAAGCAAAAATATGTGCTGGCACTTGCTTTATTTAATCTGCTTTGCATAGCAATGATGAATTATGTAACTGATAATGTGACACTAAACACAAAGTGGTATTTGTAATCATCTAGGATATTCATTTACCTTCATCAACTGACAATATCCCAACATTTTTTAAGGCAAAATTTTATGCTCTAATATTTTCTGACAGCTGTAGCTGTTTATATGGAATTGAGTTCTTTTATAAAAAAATTTTTTCCTCTGTATATTTTACTTTATTTTTCACTTTCTTATTATGTTATGTTAGTCACCATACAGTACATGATTAGTTTTTGGTGTAGTGTTCCAGGATTCATTGTTTTTGTATAACACCCAGTGTTCCATGCAATTTGTGCCCTCCTTAATACCCATCATCAGGCTTGCCCATCCCCCATCCCCTCATTTTTAAAACCTTCAGTTTGTTTTAAAAACAAATTTGATTTTATAGACAATAATGTTGTGCTTTACAGTGAAATGAAAGATTGTTGTCATAGTAAAGAAGTCTAGCCAACAAGTTGGTAAGATTGATTTTTTTCAAACTTTTATTCTTCCCTGTCTGAATTAGGCTCATATGCTCATATGTTTGTTAGCTGAATGGCAAAAAAAAAAAAAGAAAAAGAAAAAAAGAAAAAAAGAAAGAAAGAAAGAAAGAAAGAAAGAAAGAGAAAAGAAAAAAAAGAAAAAAAGAAAAAAGAAAAACACCAAACCTGAAAATCACATGGAAACAACTCTTTTGTTTTGTTTTTTAAAATTCCAGTATCATTAACATACCGTGTTATATTAGTTTCAGGTGTACAATACGTGATTTAACAATTCCATACATTACTCAGTGCTTATCATGACAAATGTACTATTTAATCCCTATCCACTACCCACCTCCCCTCTGGTAACTACCAGTCTAAAGTTGAGTCTGTTTTTTGGTTTGTTTTTCTCTGTTCATTGTTGTTGTTGTTGTCTCTTTATTGTTTGCTTTATTCCTTAAATTTCACACATGAGTGAAATCATATGGTATTTGTCTTTCTCTGACTGATTGATTTTGCTTAGCATTGTACTCTCTAGCTCCATCCATGCTGTTGCAGATGGTAAAATTTCACTATTTTTTATGACTAAGTAATATTCTGTTGTATGTATATACCAACCACATCTTTTTTTATCCATTCACCTACCAGTGGACACTTGTGCTGCTTCCATAATTTGGTTATTATAAATAATGCTGCATTAAACATGGGTGGGGAAATGTATCCTTTTGAATCAGGTGTGGAAACAGCTCTTTATAAAGAAAACACATGGTTAATTTCCCTCAAGATACTTCAATCCTGCTGCTCAGAGTTAGGTAAATTCACAAAATATTCAAAGTCAAGTAGCTTGATTGTAAGCACCTGAATATGAAACTGGCCTTTGTAGGTACATCTTTTCTGTTATTTTTTTTAAAAAAAACAGTGCTCTATACTGGGTGTGGGGCATAAATAATGGATCTTGGAACACTGAAAAAATAAAATAAAATGAAACAGTGCTCTGTAATATAATTATTAAAGGAAATATCATAAATCTATTCAAGCTGTAATATGCATAATATGTTTTGCAAATATCAAAATGGAACTTGGCATAATGGAGAAAACACTGCTTTTGCCATCTGATGACCAGAGGGTATACTCCTATGCTTCATATTACTAGCCTATTATATTGAAAAAAAAATCTAAATTGAGATACCCAGTTTTTTCATTTGTAATTAGAACATAGTAATTGATGCATTTAAGTGTTATACAAATTAAGTACATACCGTTAACCACAGTTGAAAATCCATTTTTTGGCTTTTGACTCCCCCAAACTTAACTAGTAATACTCTATTATTGACTGGAAGCCTTACGAATAATATAAACAATATATATACTGTATGTCATATGTATTATATACTGTATTCTTATAATTTAATAAGCTAAAGAATAAAAATTTTCTTTACTAAGAAAATCATAAGAAAGAAAAATACATTTATAGTACTGTATTATTTAAAAAAATCCATGTACAAGTGGACCCATTCAGTTCCAAGTGTATTGCTCAAGATCAAGTATATACATATATACACTGGCATTGTGAAAAAAAAATTGATTGTTTTAAATCTTTTAAGTAAGGATTGAATGAGGTACGTGTTGCCTCCTTGGCAAGAATGAAAGGAAATGCTTCCCATAAAGGTAGGGATAATAGCACTCTATCAACACAGAAGTGATAAGATAAAATTGGGTCCTAGATTTCAAGCAATGGAAAACCAGGTACTACATCTGCAATCAAAAACAAGATCCCCTTACCATTCTAGTGGGTAAGAAATGAAGATCAGTACTTTTGCAACAAGGTAAGCTTCCTTGTAAGGTACACATACATAGTTTAGATCACAAATCAGGTATATTGGGTGCTGTGCTACATGTATGAGGTACAGAAATTGAAAAAAAAATTTAAGAATGTTAACAATGGGAAGTTTTCAGGTGAGAAGTATAAAATTAATTTTATAAACTTTATACTGACATCTGTTGCTTTTATGAATGATTTCTGTATGTCAGCAATTATACTTTGGTAATATTGCAGAAATCTTTACATCACTATCATATAGATCTCTAGATTTTATGATTGGGAATACAGGCAAGAAAGCTTGTTTCTCAACTTTGAGGTCTGAGTAGTGGTTAAGATATTCATAGACTCATCTGGGGCCCCTGGATGGTTCATTTGGTTAGTCATGTGACTCTTGATTTTGGCTCAGTTCATGATCTCAGGGTTGTGAGATTGAGCCCCACATTGGGCTTGATGCTTAGCAGAGAGTCTACTGCAAATTCTCTTTCTCTCCCTCTTCCTCTGTCCCTCCAACCTGCTCTCTCTCTTTCAGTCCCTTTAAATAAATCTTAAAAGAAAAAAAGAAGATATTCATACAGTCATCTAAAGAGTACTGCAGCATTGCAACTTTTTGTGTGTTTTAACTGTTAATGCTCCAAATCTAATTTTACCTAAATTATCCAAATAAGAACTTGGAACTGAGGCTGCCTGCCATATCTATTGCTCTCTGTAAAGAAACAAAATTTCATGCAGTTGCACAAGGACATGCACAATCTATTTTAACGTAATTGATATTCTTCATTATTCCTTAGCGTATTTTGCTTGTCATCAACTTAATTTTCTCTATCTATGGGACACCTGGGTGGCTCAGTCAGTTATGCGGCTGTCTTCAGCTCAGGTCATGATACCAGGGCCCTGGGATGTAGTCCCACATCATGCTCCCTGCTCAGCAGGGAGCCTGCATCCCCTTCTCCCTCTGCCTGCTGCTATACCTACTTGTGCTCTCTCTATTTCTATCAAATAAATAAATCAAGTCTTTAAAAACAATTTTTCTCTACTTATTATTTCACTTATTTTAATTGTGCTTAATATAGTGGTTATCACAAATGTTTTAACATTTTTATTCATTATTACCAACATCAATTTTACTAATTGATCTAATATAAAATTACTAAAAATTGTTACAGTTATTATTACTAATATCAATGAAGATTGGGGGACAGACAGGTAAGGCAATACATTAGCTGGTCACCTCTAAGTATCATTCATCAAAACTGAAATAGATATTTGTTTGGGGAACCATGTGTTAAATGGGGAGATGGAGAAGGAGCTGGAAGAGGTTGATAGAGTTTCAGGTGGTTGAGCCAGTTTGGCTTATATGGATGAGAGAGGAAAGAAGGAAAGCCTTATTATGGGTGTAGTACTAAGAAAGATTCAGCAGAGCCCTTGAAGTCCTCAAGATAGAATTGACAATTGGAGACTTATCATGTCTCTTAGTAACCAACCTGCTTTGGTATACTTGTCATCTTCAGTCATTGGCTGGGAAGAGCCCATGGGCACTTTGGCCTCCAGTGGAAGGCAGTGGTGGGTTTCCCAGGGAAGCAACTGAGGATCACAATTGTGCTTGTGAAGTAGGAGATCTGAAAGAAAGATTTTTGGGGTAAGCACAGGAGCTCTTGCATACAAATACAGGTGGATAAGGATTTATTTTAAATTTGGCTAATACTATAGAGTCTCACTTAGATCCTTGAATATTGCTTTCATTCAAGATTTTCTTATAGTTACATATTGAAAATTATTTTTTTAAGAATTCAAGAAAATAGTAGTCAAATTTTTTTTCATTCATAAACCAAACCAGTTATATTCTAGATGAGCTTCTGGATAGACATAACTGTTTGAAATTTGGGATATTTACAAAATAAGTAGTAGAACTTATTACTGTTATTCACATATTACTGTGAAACACCTTCAATTTTATCTCCAAACACCATTGTCTCAAGGTAGTCATATACTCTTCAACAAATCACACTGAGAAAACTGAACAGTGACATGCAAAAAAATGAAACTAGGCCACTTTCTTACACTATTCACAAACATAAACTCAAAAAGGGTTAAAGACATAAATGTGAGACCAATAAAAACCTTGAAGAAACCATAAAATCCTTGAAGAGAGCATAGGCAGCAATTTCTCAATAGAGAGCAAAGACATCAGCTATAGTAACATTTTTCTAATTTGTCTCTTAAGGCAAGGGAAACCAAAACAAAAATAAACTGTTGGGATTGCATCAAAATAAAAATTTTCTGCACAACAAAGGAAACAATCAACAAAACAAAGGGACAACTTATTAAGTGGGAGAAGCTATTTGCAAATGATATACCAAGAAGGGGTTAATATCCAACAAATATGAAGAACTTATACAACTCAAAACACACACACACACACACACACACACACACACATCCGATTTCTGTCCAAAATGGACAGAAGACATAAGTCCAACAGACTTTTGAAAAGATGCACTCAACATCACTAAATATCAGGGAGATGTAAATCAAAATTACAGTGATATATTACATCACCCTCTCAGAATGGCTAAAATTTAAAACATAAGAAACAAGTGTTGGTGAGGATGTGGAGAAAAAGGAATTGTGTTGGTGAGGATGTAAACTGGTACAGCCATTGTGGAAAACAGTATGGAGTTCCTCAAAAAGTTAAAAATAGAACATGATCCATTAATTCTACTACCAGAATTTACCCAAAAAACATGAAAATTCTAATTTGAAAAGATATATGCACCACTGTTTATTGCATTATTATTTCAGTAGGCAAATTATGGAAGCAACCCATGTCCATTGATAGATGAATGGATAAAGATGTGGTGTATATGTAGATATAGGGGTGTGTGTGTGTGTGTGTGTGTGTGTGTGTGTGTGTGTGTAGTTAGAGGGAGGGAGGAGCATATTATTCAGCCATAAGAAAGAATGAGATATTGCTGTTTGCAACAACATGGATAAATCTAAATGTTATAATGCTAAGCGAAATAAATCAGTTGGTAAAAGACACATACCATACGATTTCACTCATGTGTGGAATTTAAGGAACAAAACAAAGAAAAAATTAGATAAACAAACAAAAAAAAAACCAGACTCTTAAATATAGAGAACGGGTACTAGATGGTGGTTACCAGAAGGGAGTTGGGTGGGAGATGGGTGAATTAGGGAAAGGGATTAAGAGGGCACTTATGATGAGTTCTGAGAAAGATACAGAATTACTGAACCACTGAATTGTACACCTGACACTAACATAACACTATATGCTAATTATACATTTTATTAAAATAACAAAAAATAAATAAAATGGCAAAAAAATTTTAAAGTGATATACTTCTCATTTTCAAAATAATTTCTCCTTGCTCTGATAGTGTATTCATCATATAATTTCTTCTTACATTCATTTTTCTAGAAAAATTCTAAAGAACTTTATCGACCTCTTCAAAACAGTAAAAAACAAACCAAAATAAAACAACATTTTTTTTTAAATTCTCTGTTCTTTCCCCTGATTGTGAAAGTGAGGAGAGGGGATGATAACATATCTCCAAATATTTTCAGTTTTCTTATAATCTTCAAAACACATTGTTACTTATTCAAAAGCTATTTCTATATTAATAAATCTATAACAAAAAAACTGTATCTCTGCATTAGTTTCTTGGATAGAATGGGTGAAATAAGCAAAAATACAGTAAAATGTAACACATACATGGGAAACATGAGGAAATAGCAGCAGCAGAAACATCAGCATCAGCAACATCTCCAAAAGGAGAATGTGCAGCAGCTCCCTGTGGAGGATCTGTGTAGACTCTTCAAACTGTCCTAACCCTCACCAGAATGGAGCCTCTGCTCCCTTCAGGCCTGTGTAACACTTACTGCCAGAACATCAAAGAGTTCATGAGTTCAACTAAGAGTGAATGAAAAGTCTTTCTAGGTAGTAATAAAATACAAAAGATAATAATAATAATAATAATAATAATAATAATAATAATAATAATAAAACAATTAGTGCCTTAAAACAACACAAATTTGTTATATAGTTCCCCGCCAGCAATCCAGAATGGATCTAACTGGGCTAAAATCTATTCCTGGATGCACATCTGCATTCTTACCTTTATTTTTATTTTTGTTTTTTAAAATATGTATGTATGTATGTATGTATTTATTTACTTGACAGAGAGAGGGAGAGAGAGAGATCACATGTAGGGGGAGCAGCAGGCAGAGGGAGAGGGAGAAGCAGGCTCTCTACTGAGCAGGGAGCCCAGTGTGGGACTGGATCCTGGGATCATGTCCTGAGCTGAAAGGAGCCACTTAATCGACTGAGCCCACCAGGAGCCCCTGCATTCCTTCTTGAGGTTCTAGACTCCCATTCTCTTGCCTTTTCCAGTTTCTAGAGGCTGTCAACATTCTTTGGCTTGGTTCCCTCTGCCATCCTCAAACCCAGCAATGGTCAGTGGGGTCTTTTTCATCCTGCATCATTCTGCCTCTGACTTTTCTGATTCTTATGACTACATTAGGCCCACCTGGATAGCCAGGGGAAGCCCATCTCAAAGTCTTTAACTTAGTGATATCTGCAAGACCCCTACATCTCAGAATTTCCTACATACACCATTATGTCTTCTTAAGTAATGATTTTTTTTTTTAAGATTTTATTTATTTGACAGAGAGAAACATACCCAGAGAGGGAACACAAGCAGGGGGAGTGAGAGAGGGAGAAGCAGGCTTCCGGCCGAGCAGAAAGCCCGATGTGGGACTCGATCCTGGGTCTCCAGGATCATGACCTGAGCCGAAGGCAGTCGCTTAACCAACTGAGCCACCCAGGCGTCCCAAGTAATGATGTTTTATTAACCCTGTATAGTTTGTAGTGATACCAGCTTTCTAATTTATTGATATTAACTTGTGTTTTCTCTATTTTCCTGATAAATTGTACTGATCTTTAAAAATGTGCTTATCATTTCATAGAGTTTTCATTTTTTTCCCTATTTCTACAGTATTAATTTTTGATCTTTATCATTTCCTTCCTCTCGCTTACTTTAGAGTAACTTGCTATTTTTTTCCTTGTTTCTTGAGTTGTAAGCTTAAATGCCTTGTAAACTGTTCTTCTCTTTTTTTCCTTTTTTTAAGATTTTATTTATTTATTTGGCACAGAGAAACACAGCGAGAGAGTGAACACAAGCAGGGGAGTGAGAAAGGGAGAAGCAGGCTTCCCGCTGAGCAGGGGCAGGGAGCCTGATGCTGGGTTCAATTTTGGGTCTCTAGGATCATGACCTGAGCCGAAGGCAGTCGTTTAACCAACTGAGCCACCCAGGCACCCTAAACTGTTATTCTTTGCCCATATAAGTATTTAATGCTAAATATTTCCTTATAAACACCATTTAAGCAACATCCCACAGATTTAGATAATAGTGGGTTTTGTTCATTTAGTTCAGTTTACTAATTTACTGATTTGCCTTGAGTTCTTTGAAGTTGGATTTTGAATTTGAGATTTATTTAAAACTTAATTGCTTAGTTTCTAAATACTTGGAGAATAAATCTCTCCTTTTTTTTTTCTGAAAAACAAAACAAAACAAAACAAAACCTGTAGCCTGAGAGTATATTTTTTAGTACTTGAAAGATATTTTGTCACTGATTTCTGACTAGCATAGATTATGATGAAATTGTCTGTGATCAGTTTCCCGATTCCTCTTTATGTATTGTCTCTTTTTTTCTGATTGTCTTTAAGAATTTTTCTTTAGTACTGATTTTCAACAATTTACTTATGCTATACTTAGTTATGTTGTTGTTGTTACTCTGAATAAGTTGTCGTATTTCTTGGATCTGTGAGTTTATACTTTATTTTTGAATCTCATTTGGAGATTCTTCAACTGCTATTTTGTTAAATGCTTTTCCTCTTTCTCTTTGCCTTAAATGCAAATGCATTGAATGCACATGCATTGAATCACATGATATTGTGCCATAACTCACTGAAATCTGTTTGGTTTTTTTTGAGCTTTTTGTTTCTACCTTTCTGAGCCTCAGTTTGGGTAGTTTCTGTCACAATGTGTGCAAGTTCATTCATATTTTCTTCTATAGTACCTACTATGCTATAAAATTTGAGTAGATTTTCCCTTTCAGACATTACATATCTGTCCCTGTAATTTCAGTTTGATATCTTTCTCTTACCTTTTTAATTTATCTCCCCATTAATTTGATGTTTTTCTTATAATTACTTATATTTATAAATTTTTAACGATATATCCTTATCAATGAATTTAATAGAAATCAAGAAATCTCTGCCATTTCTGAGGTTATAGAGATGGATTTTCATTTAGGCTATGGGTTTCATTTTGTTTGTTTATTTGTTTCATATGATGTGATAGGTAAATAATGTTGCCATTTGCTCCAAAGATGTTCATGTTCCAATCTCTGGAATTTATGAATACATTACTTTATATAGCAGAGGAAACTTTGCTATTATTGTTACAGACATTGAGGAATGAGGAAATTATCCTGCATTAGGTAGGTGAGCCCAGTCTAAGCTACAGGAGTCCTTGATAATAGAAAACTTCCTGACTGAGGTCAGGGAGATACAATATTGGAAAGAATCCATGCCCCTTCTTGGCTTTGCAGTTGGAAAAATAGGACTATGTGCTATTTATGTGATAGCTACTTGACGCTGGGAATGACTCTGAAGTTTCAGCCAGTAAGTCTATAAATAGGATTGGTGGGAACCTCAATCCTAAAACCACATGGAACTGAAGTCTGCTAACAGAAACGAAACAATTTTTTTTCTTAGAGCCTCTAGAGTAGGATGTAGGCTGTCAACACCTTGATTTCAATCTGGTGAGGCTCTTATGATACTTTTGACTATAATACTGTGGACAATAGGCTTGTGTACTTCAAATCACTAAATTTGTGGCAATTTCCTATGAAAGCAATAAAATCTACTATACATTTCTAGTAATTTTTCATATGTTGCCAGACATTATGAATATAGTATTGTTGAATGTTCGGATTTAGTTTTCTTTCTTAAAAGAGTGTGAAATTGATTTGGCAGGTAGTTATGTTACTTGCAGAGCAGGGTGCCCTCAGAATTATAAGTTCCTTTAGGAGTATCACATTTAGCCCAAATAATTTGGCATGGCACTTTTGTGGCCTCCACTAATTTTTGGAAGTATTTAAATAAATGTCTGTGTTCCGGCCAAATGAAGCTCAAATGTCTTACCAACTTAAGTTGTTCTGGGAATTGTTCACTTCATAACTTTCCAACAATTCTTATTTTCCTCTATGGCCTGGTTTATCAATCTGCACATGTGCAGGTTAGTATTCTGCTGAGATCCAGAAGGACCTCTGCACATTTCTTCAGCTGTCTCTCAGAGTTGCTCCTTTCTCTCCAGTACCTATTCCACTAGTTCTACTGCTACGCAGTTGAACGAAACTACATCTACACAAAACCTGATAACAGTTTCTTTATCCAGCAGATTGAAATGTCCTGCTTTGGATCACTGTACCCTTTCCAGGAAGTGCATCCAAACAGAAATCTACAGCTGCTGTAGGAATCACTTTATTTACTCCCTGTTCTAAGTAACCAGCTTTGCTCTACATAATATCCAAGATATGAAAATAATTGCATCATAAGTTTTTATACCTTTGTCCAGTTTTCTCTGTTTATAGCTTTGTTTTCAGTAAGATGATAAGTTACACTGTCATGGAAAAAAAATGCAGTTTGGTCTTCCTTTTTTTTTTTCCTCTTTTTTTGTTTAGAGACAAAATTTCATGATAAAGGTTTAGAAAATGCACACACACACAGCCTTAATAGTTATTTTAAATAAAATTTTATGTAGTTATGCATCTTCTGGAGACCATTACCTAAATAGTAAATATGCAGTTTTTAACCAATTATGTATACCTTGTAACTTCAACAAAAAATTTGTCAAGTGGGAGAAAGAAAAAAAAAAAAACGGTTGTTATTTGAGAAATGGATTATTTTAAGAGCATTGGCTATTAATTTAGTGAACACAAGCCCCATAGTGCAGTAGAGACAGAGCTAGTTTTATACATACATACATATCTACATTCTCAATCAATTCAATGAAACAAGCGTTTAGTCACCAAACCCTCTTTCTTTTTTTTTCCTTCCTTCCTTCTCTCTTTCTTTCTTTCTTTCTTTCTTTCCTTCCTTCCTTCCTTCCTTCCTTCCTTCCTTCCTTCCTTCCTTCCTTCCTTCCTTCTTTCTTTCCTTCTTTCTTTCTTTTTATTTATTTATTTGACAAGAGAGAGAGATCAGAGAGGCAGGCAGGGAGAGAGGAGGAAGCAGGCTCCTTGCCGAGCAGAGAGCCGGATGCCGGGCCTTGATCCCAGATCCTGAGATCATGACCTGAGCCAAAGGCAGAGGCTTTAACCCACTGAGCCACCCAGGCACCCACCAAACCCTATTTTTAAAACAAGAAGGTGATTCAGTGAGAACTATGATTTAATAAGACTAACCACACGGAAGTGTGGAGACAGGAGGATCTAGAGCCAAAGAGACCAGTCAGGAGACTACTCTCTTAATCCAGGTGTAAATTTGGTAAAGATTTGAAATATGGTAGTTCAATATTGCATAGGGAAAAAGCAAAGGTTCCTAACTACATATCAGGGTTTTTTTTTTCTTACCTTAAAAAAATATTAAATGATACTGTCAATATTATCACCAAAACCTTTACCATCTCAAGGAAAGATATTCAAATTAATGGATTTTTAGAATAGTTAATAGTTAGTGTATACTTCAAAGGGAAGAGAAATGAGCTAAGCTTGTGAAAATTTCTTCCACTAATGTCTTGTAGTAAATCCATTAGAAAACCATTTCTATCTAATTGTCTAGTCACAACAGAAGACTAAGAGTGACATAATTCTAATGGGATAAAAGTAGATTATGGTTCTGTACCCTGTACTCTGATATAGTTTGCAATAGCAATAACCTTGGAGGTCATTTCATTTAATTTACTTAGAGCTGAAGAAGAAAGAGGGGATTTTTTTTTTTATTAAATGGATTCACAATAATTAAATGGATTCATATTAGGTGAAGTTTTTATTAAATAGAATTCATAATGGTTTGTTGTACCTTTAAAATGTAAAGTTAAATCTGGGCTTAATTATTATGTCGCCCTTCAACCACAAAAAAGAAAGACTATGATTCAAATTGAGTCTCTAAAAAGAAACTATCTGAGACTCCTGGAATATATAAGAAGATCCATTAAGATTGACTCAGGAGATTCTATGTTAGATAAGAAAATAACTAATCATTGCTCAAAGTAACTATGTTGCAAAACCTTAGACAGTCTGTAACCTTTACTCTTCGCTCTTAGAAAATTCATTTCTCATTCTTTCCCTCAAGAGGAGATATTGGATTAGATGGAAGGCAATACTTCTTTAACTCCAAAATTTATGGCTCTCATTTTATTTTATATTTTAAGATATACTTTTCTCCAATTCTCTTCCATATCCCTTATAAGTAGGTTTTCAGCCCTCCACTCCATGAAGAGTATTCTTTTCCAGTATCTGCTAATAACTATAGTGACCATTATATTGCTAAATCTAATAGTCCATTTTCAGTTTTTAGCTTTAAAATTCTTCTCAGTCAGTCCTCCTTATCCCATTCTTTCCCTAGCCTTTCTCTACCTTCTTTCTCTTTATTAAGAGATAGACCTTCTTGGGGGTTTCAGTATTGCTAAGCCCCTAACCTTTGTCAGTCATTTGCTCAAAGGGCACCTTCTTATTGATAGATATCCTAACCATTCAATGTGTGTGTGTGTGTGTGTGTGTGTGTGTGTGTAAAATATTTGTCCATCTGTGACCGTCTTATTTCACTTAGCATAATATCCTCAAGGTTCACCCAAGTTCTAACCTATGTCAGAATTTTCTTCCTTTTTAGGCTGAATGATATTCTATTGTGTATATACCATGTTTGTTTATCCATCATTCATCAGTGGACACTTTTAGCTATTGTGAATACTACTACTAAGAACATAGGTATGCAAATATCTCTTCAAGTTCCTGCTCACCTTACTTTGGAGTATATACCTAGAAGTAAAATTGCTGGATCATATGCTAATCCCACATTTAATTTTTTAAAGAATTCCCATACTGTTTCCTACTGCAGGTACATTACTTTTCATTCCTCCAGCAATGCATAAGTGTTCTAATTTCTCCTCATTCTGTATAACACTTATTTTCTTCTTTTCTGAGTATGTTTTTTCTTAGTTTACATTTCACATTGACCTAATTATAAAATAGTTGCTAAATCTAATAATATGAGGCTGGATTACATGTGTTTTTACATATACATATATATATATATGTATATATATTTAGATATAATATTTACACACTTAGATATAATATTTTTGAAGAGTAATAACATTTCAGAAGAGAACCAAGAAGCATTCAACCTTCAGTTAAACATGATGGATTGTACAAAAATATTTTTTACTACTGTTTCAACTGAAACCTCCATAAAATGGAATAAAGGAATGATGACAATGATGATAATGGGGGTGGCTGGCTCAGTCAGTTAAGCACCTGACTCTTGGTTTCAGCTCAGGTCACTATCTCAGGGTCATGGAATGGAGCCCCAAGTCAGGCTCCATGCTCACCATGGAGTCTGCTTGTCCTTCTCCCTTTTCCTCTCTACCTCCATTTACTTGTGCACTCATGCTCTCTCTCTCTCAAATAAGTAAATCTGTAAAATAATAATGATGATGATGATGATGTCAGTCATGACAGATGAAAGGAGGAAAAAAGGATAATTTGTGGCTTGTTGCATTATTGATGGGCAGGGGTTATCTAATGAAACAGATCACAGAAAGTGAAAACTAAGCAGTCAGTGAAAGAATCACAAAAGTTAGCTGATGATCAATGAAGAACAGCATAGAACGTCAAGAATGGGAACATCAGGTCTCTCATACAGTGAGGTGGGGTGTAGGATAGAGCTCAAAGCAGAATAATTTTTTACAGCCTTACGGATTACCACCCCTCCCCCCCAACCCCCTACAGAGGTACTGGGGCATCATGCTGGAAAGAGGAAAGATGTGAAAGACTAGACATTGAATGACAAAAATGCTGGTTCCCTTCTTTCACTTGGCTTGTGAATTCTACCATCTCAAGTTAAGAGATTAGAGAGACTCTAGGAAACTGCTTAGTCTAAGGAAAACTGTTACAGGAATTTATATTTAGTATTATCTCAACTATTCACTCCAGCCAGACAATTGGGACAAGCACATCTCGACAGTGTTTTCAGTATATCTCTTTGAATGTGACCTCCTATCAAATGGTTGCCAAATATTTCATTAAAATTTTTCTACCAGGAAGATATTAAATATAAGAAAGGAAAACAAAACATACTGTGTAGACGGGTGGAAGAAAATTCAAAGAAATAATAAAAATACCATCAGATATGTAAGAGAGGATACTGAATTCACAATACAAGAATAGAAGTTCAGAAAGAAAAAAACATTCAGAGACCAAAATAGGTCTCATAAAATAAAAACATGATATCAAAATGGAAGACAATATCACTCAAAAGTTTAAAAGTTAAATTTGGCCATTCTTCCAGAAAAATGTAAAGATGAAAAATTGAAGTGAAAGGAAATGATAAAGTGAATAAAAAGTAAATCCCTAGAAGTAAAGATTCTGAATTCTTTGATCAAGAAGTCCCAGCAAGAACTACTTGGCACAATTGGTACAAATAGGCAAAATCCAATGTAAGTAACCAAAAAATTTCAAAAGAGTGGGTAGGAAAAATATCCCAAATCAAAAAAGGGAGAAAATTCAAAGAGATCTCATGCAACAACCTGGAAGTGTGAATGACTTGAGACTTTTTAATAGCCTAAATAAATTTTAAAAGATAATAAGAAAATGCTTTAAAAATCTTGAGGAAAAAGCATTTCCAATCTTGAATCCTATATTCATCCAACTGCAAGTGAAGAAAGAGATAAAGTAAAAATATGTCCAGAAATGTGTGTATATCTCAAACACTCTTTTTAAAGAAGTTACTAAATAATGTGCTCCGCCTATGCAAGGAATTAAATCAAGAAAAGGAATACAAGAGTTCTGTCCCAGAAGTGATATGAGGAAATGTCCAAGATGGTAGTAATAGAGAGCCCAGAGCTATAGCAAACAGACCAGTTGGAAGCATGAGAAAGGACTCCAGAGAAGATGTCTCCAAGGAAGGAAGGGATGAAACTGAAAGATGTCCTCAAGTGCTTAAATGTTTTGTTATGACACAGACACTTCTGGAAGACAATTTGGCAATACACATGTAATGGATCCATAGAAAATCATGCAAAGAACAGCAATTATCAATGGGGTGTGAACACCCCACAGGGGGAAAAAGTGAACAAGAAAGTAATTCGCTGTGTTGCTCAGTAAAAATATTTACAGTCTCGGCACATCTGGGTGGCTCAGTCATTAAGCCTCTGCCTTACGCTTAGATCATGATCCCAGAGTCCTGGGATTGAGCCCCTTATTGGGCTCCCTGATCGGTGGGAAGCCTCCTTCTCCCTCTCTCACTCCCCCTGCTTGT
Organism: Spilogale gracilis; assembly: GCA_004023965.1. NCBI lineage: Eukaryota > Metazoa > Chordata > Mammalia > Carnivora > Mephitidae > Spilogale > Spilogale gracilis. Next base: position 108,799 of record PITA01004210.1, read on the forward strand.
GTTCCTTCTCTTGCTGTGTTTCGATTTGTCAAATAAATAAATAAAATCTTAAAAAAATATATTTACACTCTCTTAAATTACTGAATATTTATGCAATAAAAGATACTAGGAGGAAGGGGGTATATGAAAATAAGTATCTCTCACATGGGAAATATATAGAAAAATTAAGAAAAACTAAGACATAATAAAGAAAAATCAAGAAAAAATTGATGTTAAATAAAAAAATAAGGAACAAGCATATTATTAAAAAGACTTTAAAATATTTACCTGAAGAGAGTAAGAGTTTGGTATGAGGTGTAACTCCAGAGACTGAGGAGTTATTTGTTCATTTTTATTCTTTATAGGCCTTAAACATGTACATTTAAAAAAATAAAGATTTATCAAAATATAGACATTAAGTATCTCATAGAAAGCTTGGATCTTCCGAGACTCAGACACCAGGATGAAATTATGCATGTAGGAGATTTATTGGGTAAACACTTAAGATTAAAGAGAAGAGATGGGAGTAGAAAATGAGCACCTTCTGACATAATGCAGGTCTGAGACCTATGAAAAGGCAGAGGAAAAATGAATGAGAAGTGAGAGCCTCAGATTGCACAGCAGCTCTGAGAAAGGCTTAGCTAGCCAGGCCAATGGCAGACCCTGAACATAACCTATTCTAAGAGTCCCACATTTTCAAAAAAATGACCAAGCTCTATTACCTCCATTATGTTCTATCATTGGTTAGTAGCAGCTCAGGGAAGGACTAGTCTTGGAATGAGTGCTGTTGTGGAGGTTGAGGTACAGCAGATGAGCTTTCATCATAACAGATCCCTCTCTTGAAGAGAAGAATGAGCTGCACATTTCTATGGCTGCCACCATACTAAAAATGGAGAACATGTAAAAGCTTTCTATTAAAAGTTTTCAATTAACTTATTCAACTCTCCTCTTAGAGGTAAGAGATCTTTTAAGTACAGTTACAATGTCTAGTCTTATTTTTAGAAATTTTAAGTACTTTCACTTATAAAGATACTCTTAATTTTACAAAAAATTTTGGTTCTTCAAAAGAATATTTTTATCTGTTTAAAGATCACAAGATTTTCTTGATGAAACATAAACTTAATACATATATATTGGGGTAGCTGCATGGCTCAATGAGTTAAGCATCTGCCTTTGGCTCAGGTCATGATCTCAGGGTACTGCGATCAAATCCTGCATGGAGCTCCCTGTTCAGTGGGGAGTCTGCTTCTCCCTCTTCCCCTCACCCCCGTTCATGCACTCTCTTTCTCTCTGTCTGTCTCTCAAACAGATAAATAAAAACTTTTAAAAAAATGATGTGTATCAAGATCTGGATCTATCCATTAATATATATATGAATTATCTAAAATATGTATACATATATATGTTCATCTTACTAAATCTGAATTATATCAAAGAATACAAAATATGATAGTATAATAAATCACAATAATAAAATATTTTCTATTTATATTTTCTAGAAATCATGAGTAAAAGCAATTACCAATTGGTTTAAAATTGTATTTTATGTATTCTATTATTTTTTTTAAAGATTTTATTTATTTATTTGACAGAGAGAAACACAGCTAGAGAGGGAACACAAGCAGAGGGACTGAGAGAGGGAGAAGCAGGCTTCCCGCCGAGCAGGGAGCCTGATGTGGGACTCGATCCCGGGTCTCCAGGACCATGACCTGAGCTGAAAGCAGTCGCGATGTATTCTATAATTTAAAAATATTAACCAATTATTTCATTTATTCATAACACTAGGTAGGCCTGAATAATTTATCATCTCTGTTTACTGAAACATAATTATAACATATTGTAACAACTGTAATATTAGACATTAATACAATAAAGAGGAGATAAAAGAAGAGATCACTCCTGTCGCATCAGCCATTGAAGAGCAGTCGCCATGGCTGTGTACTACCCCATGGATGTGGGTCTCAACAAGGTGACCCAAGAATGTGAGCAAGCCTGTATACAGCTGCTGCTGGGGGCCCCTCAACAGGCATACGAAGTTCAGAAGGGACATGATCCAAGATGTGTGTGGCTTTCCCCCATAGTGCACCACAGAGCTGTTAAGGTCTCCAAAGATAAATAGGCCCTCAAATTCAATAAGAGAAAAGTGTGGACATACATCTGGCCACCATGAAGAAAGCAGCTGCCAAAAGGAACTGAGCCTCCTCCCTGTTCTGTGCATAGGAAAACCTTCATAGAAAAGGACCAACCCAGCCACAGGTTAGAGGAAACTTTCATAGAGAATGCTTACTTGAAAGGGGTCACATAGGATGAATTTACAAAGCAAAAATGAAAAATTGAAAAAATATATTCAGGGGCACATGGGTGGCTAGTGGGTTAAAGCCTGTGCCTTCAGCTCAAGTCATGATCTCAGGGTCCTGGGATCGAGGCCCATATTAGGCTCTCTGCTCAGCAGGGAGCCTGCTTCCCCCTCTCTCTCTGCCTGCCTCTCTGCCTACCTGTGATCTCTCTCTGTCAAATAAATAAATAAAACCTTAATAAATAAATATTCAAAGAAGAACATGGAATTGTGAAATGATATAAGGCACCTAGAGGATCCTTTAAGGTGACTTGTTGAGTAGCTGGAGGTCATCTGATCTACTGAGACACAGGGGAACTTTTAAGTTTCACTTATACTTTTTGACTTCAGAATTCTAATTTTGTTCTTTTTTAAAAAATAACTTCTCTTTGTTGATATTCTCTACTAGAAGCGATATTGTCAACATAACTTCTTATATATCTTTAATAATGATTTCCTTTAGTTCTGTGAATATTTTTATAATGCCTATTTTAAAGTTTTTTCTGATAATTCCGACATCTAGTCATTCTCACAGATGGTTTTTGTTGTCTGCTTTATCACCTTCTGTATCGATCATATCTTTTTATTTCTTTGCATGCCTTGTCAAGTTTGGTTGCTGCTGCTGCTGTTGTTTTTTAACTGGATTGTCCCGACCCGCGGGTAGTCAACGGAGACTCTAGAGGGGGAGTGAGAATGATAGGACAAGAGACACGAGAGATGGAGACAAGACAGTATTCTGATCAAGTCTTGTTTATTGGCAAGTTCAAGGGGGTAATTATAGGGCAGGCAGCGAGGGGAGTTTCTCTAGCAGGTAGCTTTAAGTAACTAAACACAAAGATAAAAGATAGCATAATGGAACATACTGCTAGCCATCAGTGATATTCCAGTATGAGCTGTTCTGGGGAGTAGAGTTTGCACGAAAACAGCTTATCAGAAGTTGGGCATAAATGGCCTTGCCAGTCAGCAGCCGGGCGCAGGTGGCCTTGCCAAGATCCGGCTTCTCACACTGGATAATTTACTTTTTTAAAGGTTTATTTATTTATTTCAGACAGAGAGAGAGAGCACAAGCAGGAGGGGCAGAGGGAGAGAGAGAGAGAATCTCAAGATAATCGACACTGAGCATGAAGCGCAACACAAGGTTCCATCGCCTCACCCTGAGATCACAACCTGAGCTGAAACCAAGAGTCTGGTGCTTAGCTGATTGCATCATCCAGAATCCCCTTCACTAGATAATTTAAATAATGATTTGTAGTAACTTTGGGGACTGCCTCTACTCTGGTGCTCGGAACTTGTCAGTTATTGGCTTGTTTATTTATTTAATGATTAGTCGAGTTATTTTGGGATGTCTATTCCTTTTCTTCTCTACACTCCCAAAGCAGTGCTAAACTGCTAGTGTTTCTTTTAAAAGAGGTGCATCTTTGAGTAGTCCCACAATCACCTTGTGATTACAGTGACTACAATAGGGCTCTCTCCCTCTTTCTTTAACCACACTCAGCTGCTAAACTTCTCTAATTACCAGCTGACTGCCTTATTGATTTCAACAATTCCCTAGGCCATAAATTGCTCTACAAATTAATTAACCAAATTCTGGCTTATTTGAAGGAATAGCTTCTACAGCCAGTGTCTGATATGTGTTCTGACCTCAGGAAGCTTTCTTATTCTCTATTTTTCACTTGAAATTAGATGGTTAACAATTTAGCTTACACTTTGAATCTCCTTCAACTGTCTTCTACCTCAACCTCCACTGTTTTTGAGGATGTATTTAGGCTTGAACTTCTACATACTCTGTTGCTATGAAGCAAGATTCTCAGGAGGAGACAAAGACCTCTTTTAATGGTCTGCTTCTCCGCCAAGGTAAAATCCCTAAACCAAGGCTCTGGAGTTAGTGTTGGGAACCCTGGCAAGCTTCTCTCTCAGTGACACAGTCTAGGAGTAGAGCACTCAAAGGAAGGCAGGGACATCAATTTGAGATGCATTTGACTTGTCCCTCTTGGCATGAAGGCACCACATTATGATCCAGGGCAAGGGTAATCAGGTCCCAGTATTTTCAGCACACCACACCTTCATCACATGAGTTGAGTTGAAGCTGAAAAAATGAAGCTATCACTTTTCATCCACATCCTGGAATTTAGCTTTAGCAACAAGTTATTGGGAACAGGATGAGAAATGCTGATATCTTGCTGTTCTCAAGAAGAACGCTTTGACTGGGAACTGGGGAGAGAGGAAGTCGTGTGTTCTTAACTATAGCAGTCTGGAGTGCCGTCTTCACCTTTTGAGCTGGGATGGGGAAGAAGAAACATATTGTTGTTGAAATATCTTATTCTTGCTTTTATTGCTGTATTTTCATAGATATCCTTATAGAGATGTTTATTTATTTATTGCTTTTCCTTAAGACCATTTCCAATGACTTTAAATGATTATTTGTCTGATTTTTAAGCATTTTCACCAGTTTTACTGGAGACCAGGTCAAAAAAGCTCCTCCCACTGTCAGGCAGATAGTCTGTCTCACGGACTGTTTATGAAATTGAAGAGTTATATATATTTACATATATATATATACACACATACACACATATATATAATATATAATATAATATATAATAATACATTATAATTATATATTATAATTATATATTTATAATAATATATAATTATATATAATATATATTAATTATAGTACTATATATTGTGTTATCTATATATGTCTATATACATATATATCAGAAAGATAATTTTTAAGGATTTAATAAAGTCGAGACATATCTAATTAATTTTTACTATGTGCCAAGTATTGTTCCATTGCTAAGTTGGAGATGTAAAGCTGGAGATGCAATAGTGAACAAAACAGATAGTAGTCTTGCTCTTTGGGAACATATATTCTAGTGAAAGGGAAATTAAGTTAGCAAATAAATAAATATCAGGTATATACAAGAACTCTGAATACAAATGAAACAGGGTAAAAGATACAAAACAAGAGAAGAGTGAGTTCTGTTTTAGGAAGGTGGTGAGGGAAAACCTTTTGGTGAGGTGATATTTGTATATAGATCAAAATGATGTGAGGAGGCGAGTCAAGTGTTTATCTCAAGGAAGAGAGCTACAAGCTAAAATGCTTTTAGGTGTAGAGACTCTGAAAAGGGACCATGCTTGGCATGTACAAGGAAATGGCAAAGAAGCCAAAGTAGCTGAAATAGAGTTAGCAGGGGAAAGCATATTAGGAGGTGAAATTAGAAAAGCAGCTGGTAGAAGATTATGTAGGTCCTTACAAACCTCATTTAGGATGTGGAAAACCATTGAAAATTTAGAACAGAGAGGGTGCCTGCGTGGCTTAGTGGGTTGAAGCCTCTGCCTTTGGCTCCGGTCGTGATCTCAGGGTCCTGGGATCAAGGCCCGCATCTGACTCTGCTCGGTGGAGAGCCTGCTTCCCTCTCGCTCTCTGCCTGCCTCTCTGCCTACTTGTGATCTCTCTCTCTCTGTCAGGTAAATAAATAAAATCTTAAAAAAAAAATTTAGAACAGAGAGTAGCATGTTCTATGTTTAAAAAATAATTTCCAGATACAGCATGGAGAATGCACTGCAGTGGGGCCAGCAAAGAAGCAGGCCAAAGAGTTAGAGGGCTTTCCAACAAACCACGCAATAGATAATGATGAGTTGGACAAGGGTATTCATGGAACAAGGTAGTGAGAAATAGTTGATTATAGGTGCATTAAAGAAATTGAACCTATATGATGTCCCTTATACATGTGATACTGTATGAGATAAAGAGTTTTTTGAACTGAGAAGTTGGAAACAATGGTGTTACCATTTAATAAGATAAAATAAGTTTGAGGGAGGAGCATTCAGAGTGTGTGGAAGTAGAATTTATATTTTTATCCATTGAGCTTGAGATGATGCCTGCAAATCACATGTAGAAAATAGATTTTCAGGGAACAAGAATGAATGGATATAGGAAAACAACTTAGAGATTTAACAAAGTGACAGTAAAAATTTAGAGGCATTAAGTATAAAGAGTAGAAAGATAAATAGCAAATAGAAATAATAGGATTGTTGATTGACAAACGAATGAAAGGGAAGAGTCCAGGGTGACTTTGCTTTTGGTTTGGCTGACTTTTTGGAAAACAATGCCATTTATCAAAATAGGAATTACAGGAGGAAGTATACTCTTAAAACTTATTTATAATTGATTTTTATAAGAACACATATTAACTGTTGAGTAGTATTTATGTAGTGTCAAATTCAGTGATTTTGGGGGATTAAATATTACTCAGTTAAGCAAGCCCAACCACACTGGGCTTTGAATTGTTAAAAGGGACAGTGCTCCCAAACTAGATTAAAAGGAGATAATCATAACCACTGATAAGAAGTTAAATAGTTCTTGTCAGACTACTAATAAATTCCCCAATTATTTTCCTTTGCATATTAGTTTTCTATATCAGGTAAGGAAATCCATTAATAGCCATTGATCCAGTTGTCTTTTGGAAGGTTTAAAGAAATTCCCAAAGTAAAAGATATTTTTTTATTTGCATTTGGTGACCTGAGATTAAAGCTAAAAATCTTAAAACCATCCAAAGAAACATCTGGTACCCACAATAAAAAAGATTATTGATTTCTAAAAAATATTCCATAATTTATTGAAAAATATGTTGATAACTAAAATCCTCAGAAAAGTTTTGTTGCCTTTCTATGTCATAATATTCTCTGTAAATCCATGGACTGATTTCTGCAAATTCTCACAGCAACCGTGAGACAGCATCTTCTTCTGTCAAAAGTAGAAATATGAATCTTACCTTAATCCAAGCACTTCTTTTTTCTCATGCATGGCTAACAAGATGTTATTTGATCAAATTTGCTTTTCAAAGTAATACATTTGGTCATCTTTGTGTTTTGACCTTTAAACTAAAACTAAATTCCTTTTCATTACCCCCATATAAATAAGATCTATTTTGCTAGTTATCAAATAATAAATGAAATAGTGAACTCCTCCTGTAATTCCTAGTGGAAGAATATTTACATATTTCATGAATATGTAGGAGGAAAGGAGGGAGGGAGGGAGGAAGAAGTTATCTATGATTAGTACTGGTTCTCCTCCTTGTTTGTAAAAACTGTCTTCTATGGTCATATTTTCATCTTCCCTTAGAACTATTTTATTTTCCCTTCTCTCTCTTGCTCTCTTTCTCACATCCTCCTTTTCTTTCTAACATTTATTCTATGTCTGCTGTACATGGATATCTGCAGTATTGTAGTGTTCTGGAAAAAACAAGATGAATAAAATACAGTCTATACAATCAAAGATCTTATAATCCAGTAAACATATACAGATAAAAGATAATAATCAATAATTAATCAGCAGTGAGATGTCCAAAACTGCAATGGAAACATAATGAGGGGAATAATGTACTGTATGTGGGAAAATCAGAATTCTGGTGGAACCGAAAGATGAGTTGATATTTACCTGCTAGAGATGTGAGTAAGAGACATATCTGATACTGTGGGTCAACATATATAAACCATAAGGTATAAAAGAAATATATTCAAGGAATTATGGCTGGAGCACAGTCAGTGATGTAAGCAGTGGTGGGGATGTCTCTAGGAATTTAAATGGAACTAGATTATAAAGACCTTGAATATCATGACATGAAGCTTAGATCTGCTACTAAGAAGGGGCAGAGTCAGCAGATTTTCTATCAGTACCCATACAAACTCATCTAAGAGGTATGCTGAATGTGGGGACTAAGGCCAGGGAGAATTCTCTTGTAATGGAAGGAAAATGACTATATTAAGGCAGAATATAGATTATTAAATATCTGTAAACTTGAATTGGGTTACACAGAAAAGTGAACTTAAAATTTAAATAATAAAAGAGTTTTATTGGTTTGCACAGCAAGAACTTAAGCAGTCTTCAGAATCTAGATTGAAAGTTTGTAAAATACTGTTCTTGGACCCGGTTTCTTATTGCCTCTCTCTGCTCTTACTTCTATGTTGCCAGTTGGCTCACCATTATGGCTACATGATGATTGCTGACAAAACCTTAAGTTTCATTCTTCATCATGTAACTACAATGATCACCTTAAAACTGGAGGATTTTGATTTGTAGATAAAGCTTAGTAGCAATGGTTTCTTGCCTTTGCCTTCATTGCATTAAAAAAGCAATATTATTTTGCCTCCAGAGATGGTATATCTAACACGTTAGTGTTAGAGCAGAACACCAGTTAGCAGCTAGAAATATTATAGCTTTCAATGTAATACTCTGGTCATGGGGTTATAAGGCCCTGTCATCTGACTTTAAAGCTAAGCCTAAATTGTAATAGGAAACTAAGAGGAAAAGAAAAACTTGAAATGATTGAATTGCAGGCACCGAGCACAGTTGGTAGGGTATAAAAGTTGTATGATGGGGAGGGCTGATAATTTAGCACATAGTGTTTGTCCTTCACTCCCTTATTTGGCATATGTGTGCTACATGCCAATATTGGGAGCTCCAGACCCATTTAATGTATATGCTGAAAGATAAAGTAAATATAAGAAAAAAATTAATTATAATATTTAATCTACATACCTGTTTAAATCTCTGTATTATATAAAATAATAATAAATCTATCTTATTTGAACTTTAATTTTTAATATCAGAGACTCTCATTTTATCAGAGTGAATTTTTGGATATATATAACTCATACTTCTATAGAATATCATCTTCTTGATCATCTATGTCTGTCTGAGAGGTGGCCAGTGTTGAATCAATGTATTTTGTTGTCCCTGCAAGTTTTATCACAAGGCACAAGCAAGCCATTTGTAGAATAGAATGTTTTTTCTTACTCTCTTAGAATATCTTTGTGATCTTCTGCTACATAACCATTTTCTCTATTGCTTTTTTAAAGTATTTAACAAGCTTGTTTGTAGTGACACGTGACCTTGAAATCTGTGAGGTCACATTCTCAGGAATAATGACTAATTGGTGTTAATTTTCTTTGCTTCCTTTTTTAACTTTTCTATTGGTGACCTCTATAAGTTTTCCAAATTAGCATTGATTGAAGTCATTTCAGGCTAATGTATCTTCTCTGGCATTACTTTAATGCTCCAAAGAAAGTAATTAAAAAAAATATCCTCCTAATAAGGATGATGTGGTTTAGGGATTCAAATACAAAGTAGTTCTCTTTTTAGAGATTTTGGGGGAGGGGCCTGTGAGGGGAGGAAGCCTCTTGTTATATTTAGAGGTATAAGGCATTCAAATGCTTGCACGTTTCCTGAATGTTTAAAATGTATCTCAGTTTCAATAGGCCAAAATAAATTCAACATCTTTTCTTCTGAAAATGGCTTTCTTTCCTATATTCAAATTCTCAAGGAATAATAACAATATTGATCAATTCCTTTTCATCTTCTATATCTAATCAGTCCCCAACTTCCTCCATGTCTAGCTCCTCAGTATTTATTTTATGTGCTTTCTGTTTCCAGTGCTCTCATCTCATTTTAGACATCATTATTTAATCCCTGAACTGTTATAAAAATCCTCAAACTGCTCTCCCTGTTTCAATTTTTCACATTAAACTGTTGTTCAAGTTAACTTTTTAAAATATACAGTTGAAAATGTGGAGTTCCCAATTTAATCATACATAACTATCTACAGTTCCTTGAACTCTCTATGCCTTTTAACATTTGCAAAATTGTTGCATGCTGATGTTTTTGCTAAGGATATTCTTTCCAATATGTGTGCCAGTATGTATTCATAATCAATTTGACCTTCTCTGGTAGAATTACTTTGTATCCAATCCTACACATAGGCCCTCAAAGCACTTATCATGATTCACATATTACTGCTTATATATATGGTTTTCCACCAGACTCTGAATTCTTCAAGGGGGAAAAACTTGTTCTATTCTTGTTTCTCCAATATAAAACATTGATATTTTGAAGAAAGCAGAGTAAGACTTTATGTTGAATGAATAAATGAGGAAAGGAAAGAAATTAACTCAAAGCATGGTACCCATTTATTTGTTAAAGAGAAAAAAAATTGTTAGAAGTAAAAAGTAGATGGTGTTAGGAAATTTGACAAGACTAGTAAATGTAAAATGCGTTGCAAGAACTCTGTAGTTCAATATACTAAGCAGTAGAATTTTATTATTCTCCCTCTACCAGCATCAGGGTGCAGGAAAAGAAAAAGGACTTGAGAAATTAAGATATAATATTTTATTTGAAAAGAGTCACCATGGTTTTCAGAATAAGAAACAGTATCAAAAGTGGGGGAAATTTAAGAGGAACTATGATTTTTCAAAGGAGCTTTATTGGAAGTGAAGGCATGAAGAGAAGTGGGAAAATAGGAGATGGTGAACATCTCCTGAGTTAAGTTCAGGGCACAATGATGGGAGTAGACTACTAGAGAAGCCGAAGGAATGTGATCTCTAAACAGAAAGGTCAAGCTATATATAGTCTACGTATACCAAGAATATGCAGTGAGAGTGTTTTTGACTTATTAAAGTCTATCATGAAAAATAATATATACATACATGATAAAAATAATTTCATACCAATAAATGTGTTTGTGTTGAAAAATATGAATTTTTCTTCTATCCCAAATTTTTAAACTCACGTTCAATAGGGTATCTAACTTTAAAATTTATTGTATTTCTTTAAAAAATATATTCATTATCTGTATATGTTTTGAAACAACCAAGCAAACAAAATAAATTGTAACATACTCTACCAATTGTTCTGATAGTACTGTCTTTCAAATATATATCTTTTTTTTACAGTTTCTCTCACAAATAACACAAATTCACACTATTCTATCAATGTTTATATATTATTTTTTGCACAGATATGCTATAATGTATTTGTTCTCTATTGATGGACACTTATTTTGAATGTTAGTTAGATCCTGGCTATAACGTATTCCAGACATAGCTTGTTGTCTTTTAATCTTTGAATACCTTGCCAATTATATAAATGCTATTGTTCAAATTAATTTGTTTCCCATATAATTTTGAGTCAAATATATATGTTTATATTCTTAGAAATTCAATCAGCCTATGTTTCGAATCTAATACACTACTTCAAATCAATCACAAATTTCCATTAACTCTATCTGAATAATATATGTAGGATTAACTACGCATTTGCTGTCACCAATTTGGTGAAGACCACCTTTATCCCTCATTTATTTTATTAGTTTCCTAATGGTATCTTTTCTTCTGAAATTGCCATTCCTCATTGTTTTCTACACAAAGCAGCCAAACTTGAATTTTGTTTAGACCACATTTCTCCATGGCAAGAACTCTGGAATGGCTTCCTACCTCATTTCAAGTAAACCTCAAGTCTTAAAATGACTTAAAAGTTTCCATAGGACCAGGTGCTTTATTACCTCTCTGGCCTCATTTTCTACTATTCCTCATCCCCTGCTTGGTTTTACTCTAGGGATTTCTGCCATTCCTTAGACATACCAGGTGAACTGTTCTGTTCTATTTGCATAAAATGTTCTCCCTGAGGTATTGTGACCTGTGGGAGAGTCTTCATTGTGTGAGTAGAAGTCTTGGTTCTGGGATTCCCCAGAAAAGACTTAGGTGAAGGTCGGCACTGGAATGAAGACATTCAGAAGCACAAAGCCATTTATTAAGGATGGTACACTCTCAAGGTGGGGGAGCTGGCATGCCCAGAGGCAGGTTTAGGGGTATCTTATGTTTTTATAGATTGTGTGTCATAGCAACGGTGGTCTCTGCCTGAGGTTGTTTCCAGTTATCTAATGGATTCCTACCAGCTGGAGCGGGAAGATTTTAACCCTACAAGGTTCCTGCCAGAATAGTCATAGCCATCTTTCCCGAGGGTGTGTGTGTGGGGGGCGGAGGTCTGGAGGGGAGAGGGGTTGTAGTTCAAAACTGAAAAGTAAATATATTATAATGAACCTATAGGTTACCCTGGATCAGAGGTTGGAGAGGACAGCTCATGTTCTACACCAGCTGATCTTGAGGTGTCAAAGGTTATAAGACCAAAATATTAAAAGGCACAAAGTAAGAATGTCGTGCCCTCAGAGTTCAGATGTGTCACCTATTTATCACTGTGTTTTCCCCCAGGTCCCATCTAAATAATTGCCTACTCTATCAATATGTGTATGGTTTACTCATAAGCTTCTTTAAGGATTTTGCTCCATTTAACTTCTCAGAGATCTTTCTTTACCACCTTATCTGAAAACTGCAACCCACTCTCTTACTTTATTGTTCTCTGTAGTGCTTCCTACTGTCTGATATGTTATACAGTTTAATAATTCATCTTCCTGATTTACTGGCTCTGCATGGTAGTGTAATTTCAATGACAAGAGAGATTTTGTGTGCTTGGCTGCTGCTGGACTCCTAGCGCATATAGCAATATCCAGTACATAGTGGTTCTCATTCCTAACATTGTTTCTCTTTTCTCTTTTCTCTGCTTTCATTTTTTACATTTTTTTCCTATTTTATTGGTCTTTTTAAAATTTATATCTACTTTAAATCAAACCTTTGTTACTTAGTATGGATTTATATTATTATGATTATTATTATATTATTATTTTCTTAGTTTCTTGAATTGAATGCCTAATTTGTTGATGATTTTTTCCCCTAATAAATTTTCCTCTAGGAAGCATCCTACACAGAGATTGTATTGTGTTTATTTCTAAACAATTCTTGTTCTAGAGGTGCCTGGGTGGCTCAGTTCTCAGCAACCTACTTTGGCTCAGATCCTGATCTCAGGGTCCTGGGATCTAGCTCTGCATAGGGCTCTGTGCTCAGCAGAGTCTGCTTCTCCCTTACCCTTTCCCTCTGCCCCTCCCTTCTTGTGCTCTTGCTCTTTCTCTCAAGTAAATTTATAGATTTTAAGAAATAATAATAATAATTCTTGTTCTGATTAACTTCTTTATTATTTAGAAGAGTTTTTTCCTTTGGCTACTAGGTTTTGTTATTTCCATTTGTTGGTTGATTGGTCAAGCAGTTTACATTTTCCAGATGAAGGGAGTATTTTAGTGTCCCTACCATTTCTAATTTATTGCATAGTAATTAGATAATATTTTTGTATGTTTTTCACTTTTTTTATAATTTTAAGGTTATTTTTAAGCTTTCCATGTTATCCTACTAACGAAATTTCTCTTACTATATGATTATCTCCCTAACTTCATCACTAGCCATCTTATTGACTTTGTCTTACCCCTTTTCCTATTATCTTTCTTTGCCATATTTTAAAGTGATTAAAAGAAGTTTGAGAAAATTTGAGTGAATAACCAGATTAAGTTTACTTCCTCAGGAAGTTATAGGAAAAGACTTTTGCACAGCTTTCTTCTAAACTCTTTAATCAGTTTGGAAGAGTAAAATAGGATATGTATGCATACAGCTCTAAACAACCTTTGAATTAAGTCTTCCTCAATTCAGAGTCACAGATCAATATTGTTCTGGGAGTAAAGCAAGGACAAAATACAGGGTTTATTTTTAAATGTATTCAATTTAAAGGACCTTATTAAATTTTGAATTTAATTTCCTCATTTTTTGTGTGTAAACATTTACTTTGCTGTTAAAAATGCTGATATGAGGGTTTTTTTTTTTTAATGTACTCACTTGTTAAAATAGAAATTAGCAATTCTGTGCATCCCCTCAAGTGTTGCCCCATCCGTAAAATCAAACTATATGGGAATCTGGGGCCTATGGGTATGCCAAGGGCAAGGAGTATTAATATTGACCAAAAATTTCTGTCATTCAGCTTTTCTTTTACTGACATATTTAAAAGGACTTCTCTTCATATTTATTCCATGTAGAGTTATGAATTTTTCTTGAATTGAAACTCATTCTAAGTTTTGTGAGCTGATATACCTCTCCTGCTTTTCCCATTTTGGAACCATCTTTGTTAAAACATACAGGGACAAGAAAAAGTTGTAGCAGGAACTAGTTTTCCACTAAACTTCCTGCAAAAGAAAATGGCTAACACTTCCTGCTGTGTAGAATAGAGCTTGCTGAATTCTAACTGGCAATTCACAGAACAGCTTTCTGTAAACAGGAGCTTAACATTTAACTGCCAACATAAGAAATGTAGAGTAAATTGAATTTTCTATGGCCTCCTAGGTCCATCAATGGAAATCAGCAAGCTGAAGAAGCCACACTTACTGTTGCTAAGTTACAGTGAATACCCATTGTAATGCATGTGGATGTACATTAATTCCAAGTACTGCCATTATGCATTGTGGTAATACAAAGAAGAAAAAATAGATTTAAAATGATTTTTAAAAGCCATTAAATTAAACAAAGCCATATTCTCTTGCTCCATTTTTTTTCCCCTTTGTCTTCAAGTCTTTTTTCTTGTTGTTGTTTTGTTGTTGTTACTAGAACTTAACAATAAAGGAAGGGAGGAAAATGTGGCTTTACAGGTAGAAATATAGCACATGTTATGTTTCTGCCTACAAGCAACAGCATTGAAAGCAGTTCTAAGAAAGTATGCATATACACAGTGAAATTGTAGAACATATCTTTAGCATTTTCTTACTGCTCAGTGACAACACAATGCTATTACCAAAGCTTATTTAAAATGAAGTTTATTCTGAGACACAAATTTACAATTTCTACCTGAAAATCAATAACTGTGGCTCAGCTATACTGAGTTCCTGAACTGAGAAAGAGAGAATTGTTAGTACAACATTCTGAAATAGAGATTCTATATGAAGTCTATTCATTTTAAAGACCCAAACTGCCAGTATAATTGCCACATCTTCCTAAGAATGCTGAAAAGACATTTCACTCATATCTTTAAAAAAACAACAAACAGTTTTAAAAATGAATTGCTTGTTGTATATGAATCATACTCAGTATATGATTTATTAAACAAATTTCTTAAGTTCTTTTTATGTAATATGTTATAGTACCTATATCCTTTATAATATCTAACAATATATACCTATATTAATGTCATAAGTGTAACTAAAATTAATATATGGATAAACTTGATATTAACCCATACCGTCTATTCATTGAGACCATGTCTCTCTTCTCTATTCTTATTTGCTAATCTGTTCCTGCTATCCTTGCCATCCCATTCTCAGCATTTCATGCTCTCCACATTGTATCTTACCTGTGTATTTTCTTATGTCATTCATTCCCTCAACAAATACTTGAATACCAGGTGCCACATCTATGCTAGGTAATAAAAAAAAAAAAAAAAAACACAGTAGCAAGTAGTATCACCTTGGGTTTCTGCCTTCTAAGAGCCTGCAGCATAAATATAATTAAGTAAATGCACACACACACACACACACACACACACACACCTATAATATGTGCTATGGAGGAGAGATGCAGGGTGACTTAAAACCACATAACTAGAGAAGAGCAGTTAAAGAAAGCTGAGTTAAGGAAGTAAGAAGTGAGGGGAGAGCTGTAGGATAAGTTGGCACTCAGGCACAGTGAGTAGAAGTAGAGATTTCTAATCAAAGACATGAGATTATATGACATGATGGGAAAACACAGGGTGTGAGTGAAAGGCCTATGTGAAATTAAGCTAATGGTATAAGAACCAGTTAATACAGTGCCTTGAAGAACTTTAAGGAAATTAGTATTTATCCTAATAGTTATGGAAAGTTATTGAAGTTATGTAAGCTGTGGTGAATAACAAAGTTTGTCTTTTGTTTTTTTGTTTTTGTTTTGTTTGTTTTGTTTTAGATTTTATTAATTTATTTGTCAGAGAGAGAGAACACACAAGCAGGGGGAGTGGCAGGCAGAGGGAGAAGCAGGCTCCTCACTGAGGAAGGAGCTTGATATGGGACTTGATCCCAGGACCCCAAGATAATGACCTGAGCCAAAAGCAGATGCTTAACAGACCACCCAGGAATCCCAGGTAACAGAGTTTTAAAAGTGGTAAAAAGAATTTACATGGACACCCTACCTAGGAAGGGATTGCCCCAATCTAGTTTAGAGAGGACGACTATTAAGGTAGTGATAAGATCCAGGTAAGTACACGAATTTGAAAAGGTTTAGAAATTAACATTAATAAATTATGGTGATGCATAGGATATAGGATGTGGGGGATGAACATGTTAAGGATTACTCCTATGGGAATAACTTTCACAGATTTTGGGGTGAGGAGTGACTTTAGTTTTCAATACCTTAATTTTGAAACACTTTTGAAAAATTCAAGTTGAAATTATAAGCTCAAGTTTAGGATGGTGGTTGCAATATATGAGTTGATCAAATGTTGGTGAAAATTAAAACAGTGTGGATATAATTCATTAGAGAGAAACATGGAATGAAAAAAGAAGAGAACTCAGGAATAAAATTTAAATAATTCTAGCACTTAATGACCATGTATGAGAGAGCATTTCCAAGACAGGTTAAAGAGTGACCATAAATGTCAGAGGAAATGCAAGAGTGGGGAAAAATTTCAAGGTGAGAATTCAGAAATGTTGAATGTTTCTAGGAGGTCAGTTGAAATGAACATGAGAATATTCCTACCAAATTTAGAAACGAGGAGGTAGTTGATTAATTATCCTAATAAAAACCAGAATTAAGAGCAGTTTGGAAGGGGTTCAAAAGTGAATGAGAAAGTAAACAATGAGGAAAGAAAAATAAAGAAAACCATTTTGATAAATGTCTTAGTTACTTTAATATTTCAAAATTCAGTCTTGAATATGTCTCTGAGAGTCTATTATTTTAGTTATTATCATATAATGAAAAATATGCATGCTACTTTGTAATGCATTGGTATTATGTTGTGTCTTCCCCCCAAAAGTAATGCTACAGAATGCAACCATGACTAATATTGAACAAAGGAACAACAGTCAGAGTTGGAATTTACCAGATGGAACCACTAAAGACTTTGAGTAGCCCAAGCAATCTTGAAAAAGAAAAATGAAGATGGAGGCATCACAATTAATTCCAAGTTATATTACAAAGCTATAGTAGTAACATTATGCTACTGGCACAAAAATAGACACATCGATCAATAGAACAGAATAGGAAATCCAGAAAACCCACAATTATATGGTCAATTAATCTTCAGCATTAATTAAAGCAGGAAAGAAGATCCAGTGGGAAAAAAGTCTCTTCAACAAATGGTGTTGGAAAAACTGGACAGCCACATGCAAAAGAAGAATCTGGACCACTTTCTTTCACCATACAAAAAATAAATTCAAAATGGATCAAGTCCTAAATGTGAGACCTGAAACCATAAAAATCCTAGAAGGGAGCACAAGCAACAACTTTTTTGATATTGTGCATGTAGCAAAATGACATATTCAATAAAGGTTAGTAGATCCAATACGAAGAACTTAAAAAACTCGAAACCCATAAAACAGATAATCTGATTTAAAAACGGTCAGAAGATATAAACAGACTGAAAGACCCCCAGCAGGTAGCCAGCAATAGCCTTAACAGTAGCAAACACCGTTTTGCAAGAGCTTGAGCTTAGGGCCAGGAATGTAAGGCAAGAAAAAAAAAAAATCTGAGGTCAGCCATCTGGCATGTCTACCAGGAACTTATCTGATGTTTGGAAATCCCCCGATTGCCCTCAGTTGCAACATCCATAGCACGTCA